>NW_004624873.1:2194535-2276667 GCF_000247695.1 Heterocephalus glaber
TGGGAGGGGTAGGGGAAGGGAAAAAAGGGAAAGGAAAAAATATGAAAAGAGGAAAAAAATTGGAAACAAGGTCTTTGCAAATAGGGAAGTGTGGAGGGGGTAAAGAGAGGGCAAGGGAAGGGGAAAAAAATAAGAACCAAGATACTCACATAAAGGTACAAGATTCCAATGATGAATGTAACTGTATTTTATACTGAAAATGTACCAGTAAACTTAATGGGGGGAAAAAAAAGAATTCAGTCAACCAGTCCATGCTAGGCTTTCAGCCTGTCTGTTGACTAACTGATTATTCATTAGGGCATACTCTCACATCTAGATATTTTTAGAAGTGTTTCAGAGCACTTGTACTCATGCACAAATCTGTGGTTGTGATTTATGAGATTCAGTTCTTTTACTACTCTATTGCATCCACATTGTAGAAAAATAAGAAATCATTTCTCTTGGAAACATAATTCACTTTTACTCCATCCACTAACAGGTTGAGAAATATAGTTAATTGCCAAGATCTGAAAAATAGTAAATCTTGAAAATCATAACCATTGGATAACATCCAATTCATTTCTAGGAGAGAAGTAAATTTGAGTTAATAATAACTTTAGCCAACTAATACTGTAATAATATTATTGATTTATATTACTGACAGCTTTTAAAAATTAAATTAATATAATATTAATTTTAACAGCATTATTTAGAATTTTATCCATGAATACAATGGAAACATGCAGATGTGATTTCTTTTAACAGTTTTAGGATTCTGCACTAAGGCTACAATAGAAAATTAGGATTGAAATGTGCTGTGTTGAGGCCAGGGATGTAGGTCAGTGGTCCTGCGCCTGTCAAACAAGTCCAAGGTCCTGAGTTTGATACTCAGTGCCAGGGGAAAAATGTGCTATGTGTTTATTTCCTATTAGGAAGAACCTTCGTGACGTCCAATTTTAGCCAGTTATGGTCCTTTATTGATTCACAAGGAAAAATTATGAGAAAAGAAAAAAATGGAAACAAAGTCTATGTAAATAGGGAAGGGTGAAAGGGGTGAAGGGTGCACAGGTAATGGGGAAAAAATAAGAACCAAGATACATCATGTGCAGGTACAAGCACCCAATGATAAATGTAAAAGTATTGTATACCTAAAATGTACCAATAAAAGAATTTAAGCAAAACAAACAAACAAACAGAAACTTCTTTCTAATTTAACACTTTCGTTACAAGGTAAATTGGCAATTTGTCAGTTGTGCAGTCTTACAAATAATTTGATGTCAGTTATACCTGTCAATGCAAGTAACTGTTCAACACAACCAGGTCAACATTACATAGTTGTATAGATTCAAAAACAAGTGTCAAGTAAATTTTATTGCAAATATAGATAAGCACTTTATGACAAAGCATAAATTGAATTATATTTACTTGACATCAGGAAAGCATAATTATCTGATATAGCCACTACATGATATGGTGTATGCTTTTCTAAGAATATATTCCTTTTTATTATCTTGATGTTGCAAACAGCTCCTAGATCATAGATGGAGTGACAAAGTTGCTTCTCAGTTAGCATTCATTTAATTTGAATACATGCATGATTACATAAATCAATGAATGACTAGTTTGTGAGATAAACTAAGATTATAATTTTAGAAATTTTCTTGAAAATGTGATAGTCGAAATATTCTTGAAAGTAGTTTAAGCAAAATTTTTACATGTAAAATTTAGTGTCATTTAAAATTTTGAGAGAATGTTACAAATCCTGGTAAGATAAAACAAATCTTAGTAAATTACATAGTGTATTTTCTTATATATTATATACATCAAGTTTCATAAATGATAGAGGAATAACCTCTTTTCCTTTTTCAATTATCCATTCCCCAACATTATCATTTTCTCTTGTCTACTTAGTCATTCTAAGAAGCTTTGGAGTAATTCTAAGATTTCTTCTATTTTTTAAATTATTGAATTTTTCATTATATCTAATCTAATAATAAATGCTTTACCAAATGATGTTGAGTTTCTGGGGGAGCACATGAGACCATTCATTGTATTCCACAGTCCACATTTGGGGCAAGCTGTCGTCTCTCGCCTGAATCTCTACAAGAGCCTTTGCAAAGGGCTCCTGCTCCAGCTCCCTAGAATTATTCTTTTCCACTGAAGTCAGGGATTATTTTAAATGCAAATCAGATTATAGCCTCTCTCGCATGCCCCACCCATGAGCGTCCATCACACTTCTGGTAGAATTCAGCTCTTCTTCATGACTGGAGGGCACACAAGTCCAGCACAGGCCTACATCTGCATGCTACTGCACTCTGTCTCCAGCGGCTCCTGGCTCCTGCTTTCTGACCTTCTCCCTTGGGCTTTTGCAGGTCAACTTCATGACTGCTTCAAAAAAAAATGATTGCCTTCTGCCAAGAAAACACTTTCTCAAATTACTTTATTCTTCTCCTCAAATACCTTCTTCAATGAAACTGATCACATATTTATCTTGCTTTTACTATTTTCACAGCTTGATCAATACATAACATCACTTTTCGTCTTCTTTCTTTCTCTCCTTCTTTCCATCTCTCCTTTCGTCCCTTCATCCATCCCTCTCTTATTGCTATATGTTTCTCTTATTTCTATAAGTTTCCAGCTTAAAAATGTCAAATTTTTCACATTTTAAGTGAAAATTTTTGGACATTTTCATGATGTGAAATATAAGATTAAAAAATATATTATATTACAGTAACTCAAGTGGAAATATTTTTTTCTTATGTGTGCACACTGAGTATCCATTGAGATTATAGTTATTCATGTTCCATGAAATACAAATTTTTCATATTGTTCAGTACTATCTGAATGGACAACATATATTTTTAGAACAAAACCAGATTATAGTAATCATGTAGAATTTATACGATTAGGTGGAGAGCTAATTTATATTATAAAAGGCGTACTGAAATCCTAGAAGTTTCCTGAGGCAAAGGCATCCTTTGTTGTTTTACAGAATAAGACATCACAATTATCAGTAGCTGACTGATCTATCCAAAGATCTGGATGATTCTTGGAACATGATTATTTCAATCCAGTTTTCTTTAATCTCAAGCCAAGACAATTGCAGAAAAAAAAATCTAATGTTATTTGTTATAAAATAACACTCACAATTATGTAAATTTAATTATACATGCATATGTTTGTGCATAAAACATGTAAACTTAAATTATTAATATTTTCCCACTGCCCTGTGTTAGCTACAAAGGGATATAAGATTCTATTGCATGCTACTTTTTATGAGATTTCTGTTTTTATTTTTTTTAATTGCATTTGTCAGTTTGTTCATGAAGAGGTTTGTAATTATTCACTGAAATACTATGAAAGTGATGGTGACCGAGACTGCCAACTTGATCTTAATGAGTGCTTGACAAACTCACACTGGCTTCAGACAAAGAAAATTCTGAAATATATTTCTCACTTTGATGCTCTAGGCCATGGTGTGTTACTAATGATCACTCCTTATTTTTTCTAAAGGATAAACACATTATATATCCACTTCTTAATCCATTTTGATAGGAATAGAGATACACAGAAAGTCAGAGGGGACTGTAACATTGGGCAATAGTAAAATGAACATGAGCCTGTATAGTAAAGTGTTGTATTTAATATTGTATGAACAGTCATAGAAAGCCCTTGATTGAATAAATATAGTACCAAGGCAGTAACATAGTAGAGGCAAAAATGGTACAAAATACATGCTTGTTACTGTCATGATATAATGCATTTATGAAGCAATGAAATACCATACAGAAGGATGAGTAGAGAAAGAAAACATCTAAGATTTGAGAAGAGAATATAGAAATTTCTGAGCAATACTGTTCATAGATTCAATTAGAATATATTCTAATTCATTGTGTGCAAAAGGCTTACAGTGATTGTCTGACCCTTTCCAGCTACAAAACCATCTAATACTATCTGAACGTTTTTCTAGCATGCCTATATACCTGGCTTATGCAGTAAACTCATTACCCAAATAGGAGTTTAATGGTTGCAGGCACTTAATTGAAATAATTTGGAAAAGCAATATATTAATGCTTGAATTCCAGGAAGTTATTGGTTAATGATGTGTGTGTCAAACATCATTCCCTTTAAATAATTTTAGTGACCATCATGGTACCAAGTCTCCTATTTATGTTATATTTCAGTTTTAAACATTTCAATAACACACACGAAATTTACCTGAAGCATTTTATGTTAACCACTGAAGCAAATGTCCCTACAGTATGAATTTTAAATGAACTTATTTTTATTATAGTTATTTTTAGCATCAATTAATATTACATTTTCAACTTCTCATTCATTTTAACAACAAATAGATAAAAGACAAAGTTCTTTAATGCAAGGTGAATTGATGTTTTCTATAAGAATAATTGAAAACTACAATGCTATGTAGGAGCAATGCTTTTGGTACATATCTATGTTTATAACTGTATTATATGGCTCCCATTCTATTATGCCATTTTTGTCATAATTAGAGACATTTTGTCACCAGTATTTTATACTGGTAACTAAGAAATAAATTATCTGTAGGTATTTATTGAGAGGAAAATGTTTTTATTCAAATAAAGTTTAACATATTAGTAACATCCCTGATAAATGCTTCTGTTTAATACTGCTTAATATAAAGAAAATAACTACATATATACATCTCAAAGAAAAAATTGTTTTTCCTTAAAGCAAAGTATTGCTGTGATGATTCCTTTCCTTGGCCATTATATCAAATTTACTTTGTATCATATAAAAGTAATAGTCTCCTGCAAAGCTGTGCATTGTTTATTTCTCCAGCCACAGAAAGAAGCCAAGGCTTCATGAAATAGGACAGCTTAGCTGTAACCTCAGAAAGTTCCTGAAATGATTCTTTCTGTAAATAGACTTATATGATAAATGCATATAAAATCACATCTCTGTGGTCTTAAATGCATTCTTATGGAAACAACATTTTCTATCTAGTCTTGTCTTACCTCTTCTCAAATATATCAATTACCATAATTAATACTTAAGTTCATATTTCTCTTAATGTGTAGTTTGATATTCCCAGTTTTTTACTTCCTTTGATTTCCATACAAGACTTTTCAGCCTACTTAACTCCAGGACCATTTTGCTAGCAACCTAATGTCATATGCTGAAAATCTGTCATTTGCTTTTTTATCTCAAGGAGCACATTAGGCATTTGTCCGACTTTTCACTCAGTTTATAAAACAGTATGATTTCCTTTTAATTGTGCTTGTTCTTTATTTCCCTAACCTGCCAGCCAACATTAAAAAATCCAAGGTAAATTATTAATTAAATGCAGTTGACAGTTGTTCTCTCAAAAACACATGCAAATTGTAATCACCCAAATTGACCCTATGAAGAAGAATTAAAATGGCAATTATCGAGAATTGACATTCGTTATGAATAACAAGTGGCCTTTTGGGATACATTGCATCTAAGTGCCATGATAGCCATGGTACAATCTCAGAGCTGGATGATTTCTGGTCTCCCTTTCTGCCTAACTGGGAGACTCAAGTACACAAACCAGGTTATTTACCTCTGCTCTTGACTTTTCTAATGATGTCCTAGTTACTTTAGGGCTATGTTCCTTTACACTACCTCTTCTCTTTTCCGTCACCTATGAATCTGTTAATTAATTAAAGACTTGTTCCTGTGACTCAACTCCAGATGCTTATTTGGCCCTGTTTATGCCAGCTGTGTAGACCTCTAACCTGCATCCATCTGCTATTATATTACCTCTACAAGTCACAGGTGCCATTTGTTATTAAGCCTTTGCTGTAGTTCGAACATAACCCTAAATACTTCTGTTATCTCATTTCTCATAGTCCTCTGAAGTATAGCTTATGTGTAGCCACTGTCCAAATTATTTCACACCAATTATCATGATTTTTATTTCATTTTCACTTTATGAAACAGTCAATAAGGATTTTCAGAGGGAACATGATCAATATCACACAGCAAAGATGAGAACACTTTTAAAAGTGATCTGTGTTAATTTTGTAGAACTGCTAGCACAGATTACCACAAATTGGGAGTTTTTAAAAAATCGAAATGTATTTTCTCGCTGTTAAGAATATCAGAAGGCTACAATGAAGTTGTCATCAGAGTTTGTTTCCGGAAGTTTTAGGGCAAAGATGCACCACGGCTTTTCCATCTGTAATTCTTGATGAGTATCGATTAGTACAGTACCTGTAACACTCCAATCTCAACACTTTCATCACATACCCTTCTTGTGTGTGTTTTTGTGTGTGCATTTCTGTGTCTAAATCTCCCTTTCCTTTTCCTCTTAAAGATACCATTACATTGAGAAATTACATTGAGAAATTCCATTGAGAAATATCCTATTTTTAAATAAAGTCACATTCAGAGATGTTAGGGATTATGAATGGAAGGTGTCTTTGGGGGAATCACAGTTCAACCCACTACAATGTCTAATTGCAAAAGGTACACTCGATTATATAGTTTGATGTGCAGTCTAAACTCTAGGTGCTGCTTTTTTGGATTCTTCCCTTTCAAGGCCTGCCATAGGCTCTACAATATTACGTTACTGTACCAATTAGACCTATTCTGTGTGTTCTCTGTTTTCTGCACCGAATTTCAATTTGTCTTTACCAAGAATTTGAAGAAGCAACTATAACACTGTACAATTACTCCCTTGAGTCCAAATAAGTAATGTCTTCCCTGTCAAGTCCCAGTCTATTTCTTTAGCTCTGTGAACTTCTAGAAAGTTCTATCACCTAAGGTCCACTAGAGTCTTTATAATTATTACATACAATATTTGATGATCTACCTCAGTGGACTTTGTAATGAAATATCCTGAACTCATATTTAAAATAATTTATTAAGTAATGTATTCAATAAATCTTTCATTTAAATTGCTATAAATACAGATTGACAAATAGTTCAAATAATCATGGCCTTTAAGTGCTGGGGATACTTTCTGTTTTCATCCAAATCCTGTGAGGTATAGATAGTCTTTGTTGGCATAAGTTTTGTTTCTTCTATTTTTTGTGATATACTTGGGCTTCATCTCTACTGTTACATTTAAATCTGATAATTATCAATAGTTATCCACAAAGTTAGTTAATATGTATTAAATAGTTATTATGTCACTTATTTACTATTTTTTATATAATGCTCTTGCCTTCTGAAAATATGTAAGCCCTATAAACTCAAGTACATGATATAATATCATTATGGTTTTTTTCAGCTTAACAGTATGTATTTAGTACCCAGTTTCTGTAAGGATACATAGCAATAGTGATTTAAATATACAAAATTAAAAATATTTGAAAATAATTGAAAATCAAATGAAAATTATGATTGTAAAATATAGTTTCTGTTTAGTAGTTTTAAAAATGTAGCAGCACAGATTATTATTTAAAGCCTGGAAACAGTCAAAATGCCCATCAACAAATGAATGGATAAAGGAGATGTGTTTTTTATACAATGGACTATTAATCAGCCACAAAGAAGGATGAACTTCAGACACTTATCGGTAAATGGATACAACTTGACTCTTAAATGATTTCATAATCTCTGGTGTGAGAACTTGAAAGAGTAAATAAGGGCCAAATTGTATAATAGATATCATGAAACAGAAAGAAAATGTTCAAATGGGAAGGTGCTCAAGGGAAGGGAGAGAAGGTAAAGAAGGAAAGAGAAAAGAAAAAATGGGAAAAGAAAGATAAAATAAACAAAACTCTTGTAAATAAAGAGGGCAAGTTGGGTACAAGGGAGGGGAGGGGAATGGGAAATATATGAATCAATATATATCATGCACAGGTACAAATTTCATACTATGAATGTGATTGTTACGTGCATCTAAATTGTGCCAATAAACTTAATTAATGATTAAAATTCTCTCTGAGTAAAATTCACATTGCAATTGGTCCCCCTTGAAATACTCCCCTTCCCATCAAACACAATAATCCCATCATTCTTGGCACTTCCTGAAGGAGCTCCTGCAGTCCAAGTCCTCTTTGCTGAGTGTAACTATGAAGTGTGATTAAAAAAACCAAAAAACAAAAAACAAAAAACAGTGAATGCCGCTGCCACATGCCATCTAATGGAAAGGCAGCCCTGTAAAAATATTACCTTGTGTTCTTAAGCACCTTATTTACTGGATCTGGCACTGTGGGACTTTGGGCTCTTCTCCAAAGTAAAAAGGACCATAAAATGTAAACATTTTCAATCAATTCAGGACAAGGCAGCCACGATAGCATAACTAAACAGACTCTCAAAAGAAGACTTCCAGAACTGCTGCAGAAAGCGTGTATTCACCTCAGGTGCTCATTTCCTTTTTGGTAATACCCACATACCATAAAGAGTGATACCTCAGAGTTTGTGTTTAGCTAATTTTGACATATTCTTATCAGAATAAAATTGTTTCAAATGAAGTTCAGAAAAGAAAAATGAGGTCTCTGAGATCTGGAGTGGCCAAGTGAAATTGAATCCGTCTTTTTTGGTTAATAAATAATAGAATACATTCAGGTATAAGTACTAGAGCAAGCAGAGCTGTCCACGGTTTGGTCTCCATTTAGAGCATACGTTAACTAGTATCTTGGTTGAGAAAAATGATCCCCTCCTAGGCGGATGAATCAGCGAAACAGCCGGGCTTCCCCTAAGTGCAAGCCCGAAAGTGGGTGAGAGTAATGATGGCCACAGAGAGAGAGCGGTGGCCTCTGAGATTCCGTCTACAAAGCCGCTTTGGGCAAGGCACACACTGCACAGCCGTACCTGGCTTTGGATTCATTTCATAAGATGCAAAGACTTCTCTAGTTAGGGGATGATATTTTTAAAAATAATAATAATAAATTTTATTTTATTTTATCACATTTGCCCCCTCAAGCCCCCTCCTCACACTTTATACGAAAGCTTTGTTTCCATTTTTTTCCTTCTATTTTCTTGTTTTTTCTTGTCCCTTCCTTGGGAGAAGGGAATGAGATATTTTAACTCCTTAATAAATCTTTAATTTATATATAGCATTTACTTTTTGCTATTGCCTTACATGAATTGATCATTTAATAGGCATCCCTGCTATATGAGTCCATGAACACCTACTATCTTATATGGAAAACAAGGTAAAGAGAGGCAAATTCAACGTTCCAAGTCCGACAGAAGTTAACATGGTAGATAACAATATTAAAGTATACACAACCTGGTATTCTGTGTTCATAAACATTTCGATGTCATTGCCTCTGAACAGACGAAGAATATTAGAACAAATATAAAATCTTGTAACCATGAAATGTTTAATAGGCAGTAAGTAGGGGGCATTAATAAGGCAAAGAATTAACTTTGAGAAATACCAGATAAGACTATCACAGAATTGATTTTTAAAAGGCAAAGCGATATATAAAGTAGAGAAATCTTTCTGTATGCTGTAGATAAAGATCTTATCAGTTTTTATAGCTGGCTAAAATCCTTTCTCTATAGATTAAATCAGAAAAGGAGTGAACTCCTTGTTTTGCCTGAAATTTTTTCAGTGTCAAATATTTTGGTCTCTAAATAGTGAAACAAGTAATTCCTAAATTAAGAGCATGTTAGGCCTATAGGTCCTCATTTACCTAATTGCAGAGAAAATTATCTTAAAAGCAATTTCCCCCTCAGAAGCAATTCCAAGAATTAAAATTCAATATGAAGAGAAACGGCAGTTCAGTTTTTTTCCAAAGAAAAGGCAAATAGCTTTCTAAACAAACTGTAATTGAAAACACTCAGTGAAAATATATTGAATGGCTAAGGTTTTATTTCATCTTTTACTCACACAAAATAATTGGAAAAAATAATATATTTTCCAGTTTGTATACCATCAGATCTGATAGTCTCAACTTTGGAAAATAGATAATTATACCATTGGGAAATGGCATATTTCATTTTATCAGTGTCACTTAGGGCCTGTGAGGACAGGGACCCATACAGCTAACTCCACATCTACTCTGCAATGCCAATTAGCTCATGAGCTATGGGACTGAAGACTCTTGCCCATTGTAGGCCAAAGCTACTGTGCAGTCTCACCATATTCTCGGAGCACTAAGTGACCTAGGCAGAAACTTAGCTTCCATAAAGCCAGGCTCTCTCCAGAGAGAAAGAACACTAGAGATTTTTCAACCAATGCTTATCTTTGTTTCCTCTGTCATTTGAAAAATAGAAACAAGTATTATTTATCATTATTATATGGCAGACAATATGGTGGGCATCATGGCATAATTTAATTTTTAGAAAAATGGTAGGCTGTGCTTTGTAACAGCAAGAAATCAAAATATCAGGGTAAAATAATTGGGTAAAATAACTTCACCTTAGAAATATAGTTTCTTTTTGGAATTACGACAATGATTAAACTTTAGGTATTTGCTTTTCTCAAATCTCATATATAAATAAGATCATGAAGCATAGTGAGACTAACCTCACCTATGGTGACACAGATGTCAGGAGGGCTAGAGCTAGGGTCAGTGGTAGAGGGCCGCAAGCCCTAGGTCTGACCCCATCACCCAGTGGAAATGAAATATCAGGGCATTCCATTGCGTATCTACACACAATTTCTTATCCACCATCCACTCATCTACAGATATTTCAGATTTTCCATATTTTGCAGATCATGCTCCTATCAACATGAGACTGTAGACCATTTTCTTAAATAGTGATTTAATTTCCTTTTGATACACACATCATAAAGAGGGGTAACTAAAACATGGTATTTCTATTTTTAATTATAGAAGGAAGCTCCTTGCTCTTTTCTACACTGGCTGCATCAATCTACTTTCCTAGATTAAACATTTTTGTGTACATGAATGACAAAGTTCTTTTTTTATTTTTTATTTTTTATTCGTGTGTGTTCACAGACCACAGTGGTTATAGGTGCTGATTTACCTGTGGCTTTGGGCTTGAAATACTGTATTTCTGAGTAAACCTTCCAGGTGATGTTTTTATTCCACTCAGAAATTTCCTCTGGTGTAGCAAAAGGCCTTTATTTAATGCATTACTAGTTTTTCCCTTAGATGATAAAACCAGGTTACATGGCCTCTGAGGTTCTATGAAGCCCTGAAAGCCAAGGTAAGTAAGTATAAAATCAACATTATTGATTTTAAATTTGGGATTGGAAATTTAGTCATAATTTTCATTTTGAGGAACTTATCTTATGGTATACTTGTGAAGATTAAATGAGAAAACTCATGTAAATTGTAAGTCAGTGCCTAATACAGTAAGTGCTCATAATTTCAATGGTAAATTTTAATTAAAAAATGTTCATTGCATCATTATTCACAGTAAGAAACATATGGAATCAACCTAAATCACTATCAGTGGATAAACGGACAAATGCGTTTTATTTCTACAACAGAGTATGATTTAACCCTAGAGAGAAATTATTTCATTTGTCACAATCTGGAGAATATTATGCGAACTGAAATAATGCAAGCACAGAAAGAAAAATACTGTGTGTTCTCATTTATATGTGGGTTCTAAAACATACAGAGATAGAAGCAGAGAGTAGAAGTAGAGTGGCAACTACTAGTGCCTGTAGGGTAGGGAAAATGGGGAGATGCTGGTCATATCATAGACAATTTCAGTTACCCAGGCGAAAAATTTCTGGAGATCGAACGTTGAGTATGTTGGCTCTAGTTAACTTTATTATATTGCATAATTGAGATCTTTTAGAATGTAAATGTTGAACATTCTCACTATAAAAATGTTATGTTAATTAGTTTGTTTATGGCAATCATTTTACAATGTTTTCATATTTCAAAACATTACATTTTATAAATTTTACATATTTGTATACATTTCCATAAACCACACCTGATTGAAGCTGAAAAAAGAAAGCTCCATTAGACAAAATGTTTAAAGATAGTAATAAAAATAAAGTAAAAACTGTTTGGATAATTAAAACATCAGGGCCCTCTGAATTTTTTTTTTTTGGGGGGGGTACCGGGGATCGAACTTGGGTCCTTGCGCTGGCACAGCAGGCAGCAAAAACACTGAGCTAAATCCCTGGCCACTGAATTTCTTTGGTACATATAACATTGTATTTTTTGTCTATTGCTACGTGAAGGATTTCCACCCATTTAGCCACTCAACGCAAATTTATGATCGCATCATTTCTGTTGTTCAGGGAGGAGGAGTGGATTCTAACTGAGATCTCATACTACTGAAATCTAAGTGTTGACCAATGCCATGCTCATACGGAGGCCTGGCTATGGCTGGATCTACTTTCAAACCTTCTGGGATGGCTGGCAGCACTCACTTCCTAGTGAGCGTTGGACTGAGGTCCCCATTGTCTCACTAGCATTCAGCTGTGAATGATGTCATCTGAGTGGCTTCTCTCAGGTTGTGCCACATGGTCCTGCATGTCAGCCATAAAGAATGTCCCTAGACATGGATTTCTATCACACCTCAACTCTCTCTGGTTTCCCTTCTGTCCCCAGCTAGAAAAAAATATGCTGTTATAAAGGGTTAATATAATTAAACTGCAACCTATTTTAAGGCCAAGTCTACCATATAATATGATCCAATCATGGAGCAAAATCTACTGTACTGGAACAACCCCAAAATTATGCTGTGTGAGTACAACAGCAAAAGGGAAATCTTGAAGGCCAGCATGACTATTATCCACTCCATGCCTAAGGAAGCCTAGGGTATAGTTGGAAGCTTTCAATAGCATATGTAAATATTTACAAGTTACTTGATTGAAAAAATTAGGAAACGTAATAGAGGTCAGTGTTCTCAGCACATCAAAGGATCTTCTAATCATGGTGTCACCTAATCACAGATATATAAGCATCAGTGCTTTAGAGTACGTAAAAATCTCTGTAAAGTAAGGTTAGCATTTTTTACAGATGAGAAGAACTTGAGAGTGAGTGAGAAATATTACATCAGTACTCTTTTTATGTTTAAGGAAATATGCCCTTGCACAATAAGAGGAAACAAAGGCAAGACTAATTTTAAGAAGATTTATAGGCATGAGGTGCATGCATTTGTTTTATGGACTAGAACAATTCTATACCTTTTAGAAGCAGAGAGTATGCACCGATTCATTTTGCCTTATGGGCATTTCGGAGCTTTTAATCTAATAAAACCGATATGTCAGCCAGTAGCATGTCAGGGTCTCATTACTCCGCTTCCTTAGTGCTTGCATGGATGGTTAAGTCCCTGCACAAATGTACCCCTGGGGTACCCTGAGGTGGAGCATGCACATCTGCATCTTTACTTACTGACAAAATTTTACAAAAGAGTGAGAGCATTAAACATTCTTTTCCTGTTTTCAGTTATGCGTTCACTCAGAGTGATGAAAGTACAGTCTGCAGTGTGGCCTAAGAATTGGACACGAGCATGCTTTGTTCTGCACGTCTCATCAGAAGTCAGTTTCTAACCATATTCCATAGACAAACACACTACCTCTTTGTCATTGTGTCACCTAAGCTTCCTCAGAGATTGCAGGCATACAAGCCCTGCTTAAATGGTGCAGCTAATGAAAGACCTACAAACTTAAATTTCAATGTCAAAGCAAGAATTAACATAACTCTTAGATACAATTTGGTGGTCATTAAAAAAAAATCAAACTATTTGCCTATAAGGTCTTACTCAAGAAAGTGGAACTAAGTGATAAGGTAAATGTTAGAAAGCCTTCATAGTAATGCTTTTTATGGGATCATGTTTTTAAAACCTTAAGAAAGAACAAATAAATAAGAGGGTATTTGTTGTCTTTCAGTCATGAAGAAAAACAATTTTAAAATCCATAGGCATCATTTATCCATAGAAGGAAGGTGATTGTAAAGTACACAGCTTCTACATAAGATAATAAATAGCATGCTAGGTTTTGCTAATGTTTTGAGATTTGAAATCATTAAAAAAGAGAACATGGCAGTGAACCTTAGAGAACTGAGAAGTTTTAAAATAAAGTTATAACTGCACTTAATCTCACATTGTCTCCTTAGCCTTTTTGACACTTTAACTGCGGTGCCATTTTTCACTGAGATGGCAGACGTGGCTGTACATATGCATAATGCAGTCTGTGTTAATGTGTATTGATTAAAGTATAGATAGTGATGTCACAATGTTGAAATTTTTTCCTCTGTGACCCCACTGAAAGGGTTCTTCTTCCAATTCTTTCATGGTTTTCATTTTAATTTTAAAGGAATAAACCATGTATATTTTAATAAGGTTCTATACTACATGAACTCTAGTATTAATAGGTGACAAAGATATGATTTAACAAAAGAAAAACTAGAAAGCTGCTACATCACAAACTGTTAAGTGTTTCATTTCTGCACTGAAGACACTGCAGGAAAAATCAATAACTTCCTTTGAGTGCAATGATCTAGCTGCTTAAGAGAAATTTACATCTCCCTGACAGGCACTTTGTAAGATCTGGTTCACCTGGGTCAGGAGAGTCCACATAATTTGCATGTTGAGCAATTTTTCTCTTCCCTTTACCTGTTTGGTGAAAAAGGGAGATTGAACCTGGACATAAAGAGGAGCTCATTATGTTTCAGCTCAGAAGAGTGATTTTGTAGGTGTTCCTGGAATGCAAGAGGATCATATAACGATAATATTTTTTTTCACAGCTCCTCAGACCTATGCGTACACCATAAACGGAAGGAGCATGCACAGAGGCACAATTGAGGCTTGTGAGCTGTCATTCACCACGGGAAATTGAAATGTTCCATCAAGGTCATTGGACAAATAAGACCGCCAGATGGTTATACAAGTTATTTGTCGACAAATGCAAAGCAAGTAAGATATTTAGGTTACCTCTCATAAATCGTAAAACAATAAGGCCTCTATATTTTGTTCTACCCTTTAAAATTGTACAATGTCTGAATATCAAATCAATATTTATATTATCATATACCAATAACTACTGGCAGATGTTTCCCTAATGTGGCAATAAGCACAATTTAAAAATAAAAAAAAATTAAGAAGGCAAGCCTGAAATATTTTGAATCACAAATAAAATGCAGCAACAGTAATTATGTTAAGACTTTACCTATTTGTCCTTTCCCCATAGCTAAACATGGGTCTGAATGGAGATCCACAAAAATAAGTACCTGGGATCAAGTCAGAAATCCATTTTTCCAATGTTTTCTCTCCTGGAAAAAGTTTGTAATGAGAGTCAAAGTAATATATTTTCTAGTATTCATGAAAACAATTTTCTGAGTCTAAATGAAATGTATTATTATAATTCATTATATTTTATTTAATACAAATATGATGGGAACTTATAGTGTAAATAAAACAAATTGACCGTACAAATTTAAAATGAGATTTATATATGCATTTTCTAATTTTCTTCTTTCCAATTTAAACTGAGTTTTCTTTAAAATGATTCTGTTATTTTGCTGATAACATTGCTCTAAAAAGTTCTACTTGGTATCACTAAACTTGAATACAAATAACCCTAAGATATTAAGATTGCCTTAATTGTGATTTCTGGAATCAGCCTATGATATTTTGCAAAGTATTTTAGAATAGCACTGGTCATGGGCATCATTTAGAAAGGAAAAGATAGAGTTACCTATTTTCATTAGCATACGTCCTTACTTTCACATATAAGAAAATTAGTACCACTGTATTTAGTAAGCTCTTATCACAAATCATGTGTCTTGATGCATGAACATTTTCTGTGTGTCCCCAGAAAACCATTCTGAGGTTGGTCCAACACAGCTGCATTTTATTGAAGGATTCACTCATGAGTGCCTTGCTCTCACATAATACACAATTTCTCACAGAAGCAAGTAATTCCTGGTTGGTTATATTAATTAGAAATATCATGGTGATAATTCAGCTTTGCCTAGAGTGAATTCCCAAGTTTCCTGTCTGCTGCACTATAATAGGTGAATTGATTTTTAACTTTAGTCCTTGTACTCCCTAATTTAATATTATTATTACAAGACAAACATTTTATGACTGATCACTACCTCTACTGAAATAGAAGCCCAAGCTTAAGGACAATCATCCATAGATACTTTGATAACAACAGCCTGATTCAACACGTGTTGACAAATTAGGGTTAGTCATTATTTTTTATTATCCATTATAGTACTGCCACATAAAATATAACAATAGCAAGATTTCTAATGGCTTTCCTCCAGTTATGAAACTTTAGTAGAATAGTAGTTTTCCTTGCATTACTAATTTGAAGTTTGCATGCAAAATGAAACTTTATTATTTAAAAATTGTTGTTCAGTTTATATTGCTAAAATTGGTTCACTTATGTTTTTGAACACAAAAATTTTTGAAAATATCTTTAGTTTTCCCAGAATATGCTACATAGCACTGGTGAATGTGTGGAAAATATCGAGGAGGAAGATCATGAGCAAAACACAGTCCTAGTACTAATCAGCTAAAGGAGAAATCAGTACATCCTATTTAATATCAAGGACAAAGGAGACAGGGGAAAAGATAGGATATATTGACAGTAGTACACATAAAGAAATAAAAAGAAAATATTGGTTTTCAACCTTCATTTTAAATGATGACACTGTCCAACTATCTTCATGTTAAAAAAGGATTAATAATGAATAATTGATACTTTGAAACTGTAAAAGGTCCAAAGGTGTAGGGATGATGGGAGGGGAAGGGGAAAGGGAAGAAGGGAAAGGAAAAATTATGAGAAAAGAAAAAAAATGGAAATGAAATCTATGTAAATATGGAAGGGTGGAGGGGGTGAGGGGCGCACAGGTAATGGGGAAAAAATAAGAACCAAGATAGATCATGTACAGGTACAAGCACCCAATGATAAATGTAAATGTATCGTATACCTAAAATGTACCAATTAAAGAATTTAAGGAAAAAAATAATGACTACTTTTTCAATGAAATAATAATGAAACATCTTAAGATCATGAAATTATGCCTATGAATACATGGATTTGTGCTAAGAAACCTTGATTATTTTAATTATAAAATGGTGAATAAGTATAATTTTATTGAAAATCATTTTTGTAAACACTGTCAATTTTTTTTCTAGAGATAGACATATTAATCAAAACTATATTAACTTCCCCACTGATCTCAATTTATGACTTACATAGCTCAGAAGAGTTTCCTGTATGGTAGCTCTCTGTCTAATTTAATCACTGCTGATAAATACTACTGGTCATTTTTTACCCACCAAGCAAGCAAACAGTTTCAACTTAATGCATGTTGTCTGCATCATAGATATTTATATGCTAAAAAACTAGCCAAAACTTACCTAGGTTTCAGTCACTAATAGATGATTATGTAATTAAGTCAAACACATAAACTTCACTAAAACAAGCCTACTGGATTGATACAAACATAGTGAACTCAAGTATGCAATCAAATACTTAAGTTTAGTAGCTTACTGATAAGCTCAAAATTATCACTTGTTTCTGTAAACATTAGACCACTCGACATGGACATAGTCAAAAGACAGTAGCAAAATCTATGTAATTGGGCTAGAGATTTAGCTCAGTGGCACTACACCTGCCTCGCAAGTGCAAGGTCGTGAGTTTGATCCCCAGTACCAAAAAAAAAATCTATGTAATAGATAAGATGAAATGAAATATACACCAGGGCAATGAAAATTAAAAAAATCAATATGTATCTGTTATATCTTGTTCTTCTCTTCTAGCTTAGTTTAACAACCCTGTATTCCACCAAACTGAAATGCCAGCATCTTCACTTCAGTAAAGTGCTTATCACTTGGCACATACATTTGAGACTGAACGTGGCTTTAATCTGGCAGTAAAGTTCCCACAAGATTTTTCAAAAGAGAGAAACAAGAAAAAACAACATAATAAATTATTAGCATTCTGTATTTTATATAGTATATGTGTTTCCCCAGGGACACTGTGTCATCTTCTTGGTGGAACATTTTCAAATGTCTCAGTTCATATCTTTTCCACTGGCACAGATCTCCTCATGTTTTGAACATGTAGATAGACTTTGAAGAAGTAAACCAAAGAAATAGATCTTTCTGATAAGAAAGTGCCCATGGGAATTGGTATGACCTTTCACAAACAAACCAAAATGAGTGGAAGCATTTGTCCTAGTATGTCAAGGTTACTGTGACAAGTTTACTGATTCATAGCCTGTGTCTTGTGCTGTGTCCTGAGTCCCCTCCCCATCAGTTACTCAGGTAGAAGGGATAAATAACCTGAAGCTCCCTTGGACCTATTTCCAAGGGTACTTATTATTTATTCCTTATTATTTATTATTTATTCCATTCATGAGGGCTGCACCCTAATCACCTAATCACCTTGGGAAGTAGGTTTCAATACTTGAAATGTGGGGAGAAACAGATAATCAACTACAATAGTATTAAACGTTATAAGCAGAGAAGGATGAAGGCTACAAAGTCATTGATAGCTATGTTCGGAAAAACTGTCCATGGCTCTACATCAAATCCCTGTTTCAATTTTGTTTCACAGGCATGGTTTTTGGAGTGCATGTGCTTTGTGACCTTGCCCAAACCCCGAACATGGAGAGAGAATAAGAAAGGTGCCTTGGTAATCTCTCAAGAGAACTACACTCCATTCTTGGTCTCGTTACACGCTTTTCTTTTTCTCTAACATGTATGCTAAAGAGTTCTCTTGTATCTCTTTACGTTTATGTCACCTCTTCCTTCCTCTGCTCTAAAAGCAAGGAGAGAAATTTTAGATGATTTTAGAACCCTTATGGAAAAGCAATAAATCAATTTAGGAAGTTTAAATGATTAAATTATTTAAAAGGAAACATTCATGTTGTAAAAAACAATAAAAAAACCCAAAGAAGTAAATCCAAGCAATTGGATTGTGTTAGTTATCAGCAGTTGCAAATTACATTTACATTTGAGCTTCCTGAAAGCTACTAAAGAAATATATATATAAATATATATATTAAAATAATTACCTTTATAGTAACCTAATCACTTTTCCCTTTAAAGAGGACATATGTTTATCATAGGATGAGGAGTTCTACTTCCACTAAGCAACAATCCTCAAAATCACTTCTGAGCTATATTTCACTTGGTTTAATACTCTCTTCTCCCATAGGTTTCAATACATCTTAATCTCCTTACCCTACTATGCAGTTTCTCTCTGTCTCTCTCTCTCTGTCTCCTGACTCTCTCTCTCTCTCTCTCTCTTTCTCTTTCCCTCTCTCTCTCTCACTCCTTCCCATTGTTCACTTTGAACTTTCAATGTCATGTCTCAGGATTTAGAACTTAGTCCTCTCATTTATTTTGTAAATGTGCTTAGATTTCTAGAGTAAGGATTTTACCCTCAATATGGTGCCAAATCACAATTGTATACATTCATCCCAGATACTCTTCCTGCTTCATACATTTTATGTATATGACACAGAGAACTGTACAGCAAAGCCTACTCTGTGTTCAGCTCTTTGTGAAATGGTAACAGTGGTAATAGTATTGGTGTCCTTGGCTTGTTCCTACTCTGGGGAGTTATAACTTTAAAAGCTTTCATTTTTGTTTATCATGACAAGTTCTTCAAATGTATAGCTCTTTGGACTCAATGACTCTGGCATGCCCCATTTCTCTTAGTGTGCACATGTCTATGTGCCGCTTTGCCTATTTCAGATGACCATACACCATTGAGGCCAAACTTCTTGAAATTCTTCTTGAATCCTCTTATTTTATCTTTTACAACCAAGAATACTGTATTAAACATTCATATTTTGAAAGTTTACATCATCTTTGTTGCTATTACTCTGTTAGGAGACGCCATCATCTATTACCTGGTTTATTACCATCTACAACAACCCCAGAAATAAATTATCAAAAGAGATTTCCCAGTTACAAGTTTGGCCTACTAATGAGCTTTTTAATGTCAAGGTTAAAATAAGCATAAAATATAGACAATGCAGGGAGAAAAGAATATCCAGTATGATCCCCTCCGTCATTTTTTATTTCATCAAATTATATCTGCTCCAAGTAATAGATGAGCTATTTAATGAAGTATGTCATCACCTCACTTAAAACAAAAGAGATATTTAGATTATAGGGGGTCACTACTTTGTACTAATGTAGTTGTATAGTACATTATCCATGGAAGGGTGTTCAACAAATCCATAGATTTCAAGTTTGCTCACCTAAAGCAACCATAGAAATAAGTTCACCTGACCCAAAGGTTCCTTAGTGTGGACCCTCCTCCCAACACAGACCACTTCGTTTACCTGCCATGATGTATGTCATTGTCGTGTTTAATAGATCAAATTTCTTCCTATGCTTTCCTAAGGACTTTTCTTAGCCAAAGAGAACCCACTCATTGATTCATGAGAGACTGCTGTGTAAATGTTTCCATCTCACTCCTTAATAATGTCTTTCACAATCCCAGCCCCCCACTTTGTCTACCCAATGCAGCAGAGAAAGGCACTGCTTAAAACCTGTGTCTGGTTATGTCATGTCTTGGCCCATCTCACTGAAAGGACTCCACATTGTATTCAGGGTGAGTGGCAAATTCCTGATGGTGGCCCCCAATGCTCCACATGATCTATCCCTCAGTCTATTCCATTTTCATATCACCTTCGCTTTCCCCATTGCATCACCACTGGCCCTTTCTATATTCCCAGCTTGTTAGGATGTTTCTGCTGCTCTTGTAATAGGTGTATGCAGGGGAATGCCTTCATTCCTTTAGAACTTCTCAAAACTCTCATTTTGCCATGGGTAGATCCTTGATAATGCTCTTTAAAATTGCAATCAGATCTATCCCCTATAACACATGCACGCATGCACACACACACACACACCAACCATGTGTGTTCTACACACTTCCCATACTTACCATGCTTTGTTTGCTTTCCTTATCAATTGTCACTTTATTTTTATGCCTAATGGCTAGTTGCTATTTCACACTGTTAGAACAGAGGTTTTTAAAAAGCAAGTATATTTATCTTCTATTTTTATTTGCTGATATATCCCATGCACCTAGAAGAGGATCAGATAAACAGTAGCTTCCATTTTTTGAATAGATGTTTACTGCAATGGGAATTGTGTAGCTGCTCATTTATACTGCACTTCTGTTCATCCTTTGAAGAGAAGCTAATCTTTTTTACTCACACCCATAACATATTTTTAATAATCAGTTAGGGGGACATTTTTTCCTAAAATGCTTCTCACTTAAGAAATGTTTTTCTAATTCTAAATTACTAGTAATCAAAAAAGGTGTTTACATTTTTTGCTACACAAGTTTTAAAAGTCCATCAATCAGAATAACTCTGGAAAATAATCACTTTGCAATCATACTTTGCCAAGTCCTTATATGGCAAAATTTCACTAAATTAGACAAACATGTACACATGCCTTTAAAATATTATGACAGATAGAAACCCATAGAATAAAATATTACCTCAAAATAATTATGAAGAGGATCTTAATTTCATAGAAATACTGCTCCTCTAATGCATTATATTCAATATATTTTTAATTCAAGGTTTAGATTTGCAAAATCTCTTACTTTTAGAAATGATTGTTCCCCAGATAGAAAGGATAGATTTTATAGTCTTTTAAAAGGAAATAGACAACTTCAAAAGTTATTTTGAATCCAATCTAAGGAATTTTTTTTGGTACCAGGACCTTGAGCTTGGGAGGCAGGCACTGGGACCACTGAGCTAAATCCCCGGCCCATTAAGGAGTTTTTAAGCTAAGGGATATCATGGATTTATCTATTAAGTTGCAGAAGAAGCTTGAATTGGTGACCTTTAGTGGTTATGTTTACATGAAAATCTTTTGAAAATAAAAAATCTTTAACTGAATATAATAAATTAACTCAGACTCATGATTTACCCTTATATACTTTCAGGGGCGTGAAACATGAATATGGATGGGATTATAGAGATCTCAATTTGTTTAGAATGAATCCATTTCAATCAGCAGGAGTAAGTGCATACAGGAACTTTGGGCAGACAACATTAGAATATCTCTGCTTGTATTCTAAGCGCTGCTAGTCAAATGAATGATTTTAAGCAGAGAATATATAAATGCCAATCAAGTAAATCACTCACAGAGAGCCAGTGCCTTGCTGAAAGAAAGATACTCCTGGGAATTAGAATGACCTTACACTGCCAAACCAGAGCGGATTGAAAAGTTTAATGCCATGGACAGATTTTAACAGTGGTAATAGTATTGGTGTCCTTGGCTTGTTCCTACTCTGGGGAGTTATAACTTTAAAAGCTTTGATTTTTGTTTATCATGACAAGTTCTTCAAATATATAGCTCTTTGGATTCAATGACTCTGGCATGCCCCATTTCTCTGTTGTAAGCTTGAAATCAACCATAAGGAAAAAAAAGAATAGCATTTTTTTTTAGAAGAAGCATAATTTAAAACGGTAATTCTACTATGGCACACAAAAATACTATAAACTTGTAGTGCTGTAAATCAATAATAATAATATAAAAGTACTAGATTTGCTCAGTTTTGCATAAGTGTGTCAGTCTGCTATCACTGTAAAGAAATATCTGATAAAATTAGCATATAAAGAGTAAATTTATTTAAGTCATAATTCTGAAGGTTCCAGTATAAGACTGAGCAGATCCAATAAAGCTTTGTGGTTTTGGGGGGGTGACAAATGCCAATGGTAGAGTAATCTGCTCCTGTCATCATATAGGAAGCAAAAGAGAACGATGATGGAAAAAGAGTCACCAAATGGCCTTGAAATGCGACCCCTAATGAATGAAGGTCCTCCTCCTAGGCCCCAGCTCCAAGGGTCTCACCACCTCCCAAAATTAGCACCCCAGGGAAGAATCCTCCAACACCTCGCCCATTGGGGGACATTTGTGTTTTCAGCTGTGGCAATGGCATTGGCTGTTTTCTTTATGAAAACGGGGACATCATGTACATGACCCCTTCAGGTAGGCATTCATTAATGGAAATAGAGTTAAACTTTAAAAATCCACATTCCACATAAAATAGTTTTTCTCTGATATACGGATATACCAGATACACAATGTGATATTATGCTTAATATCCTCAACTATCTTGACTCTCCCCAACCTTTCTTTACAACACCACCGAGAGATTGGGCACATGTCTCTCAGACATTCATATTCCCCTGACTACATTTAACTGCAGCATGCAGCACCTGAAGGAGGGCAGGAGACTTCTCAGGAAACTCAAGATAGGAAGTTGAGGGCAGAGAAAGATGGAAATTAATCTCTCTCTCTCTCTCTGTCTCTCTCTCTCTCTGTCTCTCTCTTCAATAATTCTTTGTGGGTTCTGAAGCAGTATCGTCCTTTAACTACTTAGTGAGACTTCCAGGTAGAGTGATATGCTATGTAGAGCTATGTATATAGAAACACATGTAGATTTGTAGATATTTATCATTTATAAACGAATCACAAAGAAAAACTGTGTAATTCATTTCTTCATGAACCCTCTTCCACCTTTACTTACACTTTGTCTGGTCTCTAAACCTATGCTGTCCTGTTTTCTGAATTCTATTACCCAGTTACTGCTTAATTCTCTACTCAACCCATTGTCTTCTATTTATATTGTAAATGGTCATAGAATTTGTGATCACTGGAAATATTTATGAAATTGTTTCTCTAACCTACTTGAAAGAAGAAGTCATTTACTTACAAAACAGGTCATTTAGCATGCATTAGCGTCTACCAAAGGCAGGTGGATATATATTTATGGCAATGTTAATATTTATTCCTCCCCAATTTCCATTTCTTTGTACTGAGGTCAAAAACAAATATGCAAGGCCCGGGGATTAACTGAGTGGTCTGCTGCTTGCCTACCAAGTGCAAGGTCCCAATTTCGATCCCCAGTACCAAAACAAATAAACAAACAAAACCAAATATACAAAATGTGGCTTTTGTTTATGTGGGTTTTACTTTTCAAATTCTTTGCAACCCAACTCTGCTTGCAGTCTTCACACATAGACACCTATTATTTGTGTTAAACATGATTCAAGTACTGATTTGAGTTATGTGGTTCAATGTCTGATGTATGCTGTGTATAGAAATAAAGAGTCTAATACATTCCTTCAAAGGATAATCAAGGTAAATAATGTGTGCATGGGGCATACACTGCACTAATAAATACCACTAGGAGACAGCAGTCCTTGCTGTGAACCACACATCTTCCCAGGTGACCCTCGTCACCGACAATAACAGCACTACTCTAAGGAAGAAAAAGGCTCTTTTTTCTGTCAGATGAAAAGAAAATACTATTATACTATTTGGATGCATTTTTCTTCTCTTTTTCCATCTGTCCTGGCTGCCAGTCCATCCAGACTCGTTTTCTCTAGTCTAACACACCTTTGAAGACATTCCTTGCTTTCTTTTCCACTTGCATATGTCATGTGTCTGCTGATCTGTCTTCCCCCGCCCCCACCACCACCACCTCTCTATCTTTCTGTCATATGTTTTTGGCTTGCCATTTCACTTTCTTTCTATTTTTCTCACTCTATCTGTTTCTGTGATTGTGTTTGGCTGGATATATGTGTGTGTCTATCAACACATATACATACACTTCACTTTTCCTCTGTCATTTTATATTCTTCTACACATACACATGAGAGAGAGAGAGAGAAAGAGAGAGAGAGAGAGAGGAACATAATTTACACTTTATAGGTTGAACACATTCCTATTCTGCTCTCTGGAATAGTAAAATATCAATCACACTAACCCACTTACTGAGCCAAAGTTCTTCCTTACAGTGGAAAAACCTCCTAAGAGTCTAAAAATGAACAGTCTTACCCATAACAATGACAGCATGCATTTGATTTGCATAGTGCCTTTTCACTCAAACTGTTATGCAGCCCAGTTAGACCTCTGACTGCAAGAATGCATACAGAATTGTTTAACACAATGACCTTGACAAGCTTCACAGCCAAGTCTTGTTCTGAGAAAATCACAATTGAAAGAAAATAGATTAACATTAAGCATTCCAAAATCCAATTATACACATGATAGGCATTATTTTTCAGTATGACTCTAAAGCTACCTTAAAGGGAATGAAAAATAATTGTTGGATGCCTATCATTGACCAAGTACATTGCTAATTGTCTTATATATAATAGCAAATATTCTATGTCACATTTATCTTTCTTTCTGAGTTATACCTGTTTTACGCATGTGAAAACTGGAATTCTAAGCAAATAAATATACTTGTTTCATGTCATAATCTTAGAATGTGGTATATTTGAGATTCAACCCCAGAACCATGATAATTGAACTTGTCTTCTCGTAAATCTTTTCCATCAGCCTGTTCTAATGTTTCCAAATACCAGTAAGAGTTCTATTTCTCTTTGGATAACTTTACTGCTTATTAAAGTAGGCATAATTGGAATAAGCTATTAAATTTTACTTGTCATTCAAATCTATGAATTATCTCATACAAATGTTAACACCCAGAAAATTCTGTAAGGGTGAATGCATTACATAAATAAAATACTCATATAGAGACAAAAACCTGAATCTCATTACAAAATAGTAGAAAACTGTCAAGGTTGGTAGGGGAATGATACTAGCCAGCCCTGCTTCTCTTAAAAATATTTCATGGAAAGCATTAATATTCAAAACAAAAGGAAATACAGTGGTACCTGTGTTCAAGAACTTAATGTGGTAAAAACAGCAAATAAATATATGAAAAAATGTTCAACATCACTGGTCATTCGAGAGATGCAGATGAAAACAACACTGAGATTCCACTTCACCCCACAAAGAACAGCTGCTATCAAGAAATCAACAAATAACAAATGTTGGCGGGGGTGTGGGGAGAAAGGAACCCTGCTCCACTGCTGGTGGGAGTGCAGACTGCTGCACCCACTGTGGAAATCAGTATGGAGATACCTCAAAGAACTAGGACTAGAGGTCCCATTTGACCCAGCTATTCCCCTGCTGGGGATCTTCCCAAAAGAATTAAAAGAATCATACCACAGTGATATATGTGGACCTATGTTTATAGCAGCACAGTTTGTAATAGCTAAGGTTTGGAAACAGCCCAAGTGCCCATCAATTGGAAACTGGATAAAGAAGATGTGTTTTTTTAATAAAATGGAGTACTACTCAGCCATAAAGAATGAGAAACTAGAGACATTTATAGCTAAATGGATGCATATTGAGGCCATACTCATAAGTGAAATAAATAGGACACACGTGTAAATACCGAATAGTTCACTAGTGTGAGAAACTGAAAATGTAAATAAGGACTAAAATGATTAAAATGAATAATTGATAATTTGAAATAGGAAAAGGTCCAAAGGTGGAGGGGTGTCAGGAGGGGAAGGGGAAAGGGAAGAAAGGAAGGAAAATTTATGAGAAAGAAAAAAAAGTGGAAACGAAGTCTATGTAAATAGGGAAGGGTGGTGGGGATGAAGGGCGCATAGGTAATGGGGAAAAAATAAGAACCAAGATACATCATGTTCAGGTACAAGCACCCAATGATAAATGTAAACGTATTGTATACCTAAAACGTACCAATTAATATATAAATTTTAAAAAAAGAACTTGATGTGTTCTACAATTTTGGAAATGATGGACATGTTTGTGTTTGTGTGGGAAGGATGGCTGCAGTCATATTTGTCACACTTTGCAGAGATTGCAAGCAAAAGAAAATTTTGCCAAATGCTTCTGTTTGCAAACCAAATTGTTTGCAAACAATAGCATTCATGAACAAAGGCACCACTGTAATATGATCCAAAAATTTTAAGATGTTTTGATTTTTCTTAGTGTATCAGTCTTGAGTAATTGAATATATTGAGTAATTCTATTGACATTCTATTGACTAACATTTGCTGAATATCTAATCGCTAAATTCTGTCATGAAATTTTATTTCATTGATATTTTTCCATTTTAAGAACTCTAAATTGTAGGTATTACACAGTTACATGATATATGTGTGTGTGTGCGTGTGTATGAGTGAATATAGCTATTTCAAATCCAGTATTACTTTTTTTTTCAAATCCAGTATTTTTACTAGTCACCATTTTCCCCCATCTGATTCTGTACTGACTTTTCTCTATTGAAGCACATGGAAGGAACATGACTAGGTTAACATTCTACAACTTGACCTCTGGCAGCAGAGCCACTAATTGATTGAATATGAGAACGAATGGCATATTCCTTTTGATAATGATGACCTTAATAGTAAGAATTGTTTTCTAACCTTCAACTGGATTGAACTATAAAATTAACATTTATCTTGTTTTATTCCTTTTGTGATCAGACACTATTAATTAAAATTTTTATTAAGCTGCAGTTGTTAGTGATCAGTTCTGTTGTTAGAATTCATGATAACCTAAAACCAAAAGGTTAGTAATATACGTTTAAAAGTAGGTGCTAACTGAAGCCCATAAACATTTATTCTTGACTGTTTTAAGTTATAATTAGACATACTTACATGTCTCACATGTTATTTGGAGTGAAATGACTTAAGAATATCTAGCTCAAGAAATAACATGATGCACTTAGTAGTATCCTTGTCAGGGAGTCAGGCCTCTGCTTCTATTCCGGGCTACAGGCTGAAAAATCATTCAGATTTAGCAAGCAGCTCACGGATTTTGTATATCAGCATTGTTATCGCTAACACTGAGATAATAATTCTGACCTATCATACAGGGATCTGTAATGATTAATTGGATAATGCCCATTAAGTGCTTCCATCTACTTAGAATAAATGTACTATGTGGCTATTAAGCATTGTTATTATAAGATGTTGCTTCTATGTAATATCAGTGACTGACTGCTCTGTGATTATGAGGGAAATTACTTCCTGTGATAATATGAGTGCAATCCATATTGATTTAAAAATATATCGTCTAGAATACATTTAGGCTTCCTAAATGAGCTAAGGAAAGGGCAGAATTCTACACAGTTCTGTAGTTGTGTATTTAATAATGCATAGTATCTGCCAGGCACATTTAAAAGTGCTTAATTCTCACAATAACACTATATGTAGATACTATTTTCTCACTTTTTATAGAAAGAACCTAGGACCTGGAAACTTTAAAGGCTTTTCCCCACACTACACAGCTAGTAAATTGTAGAGCAAAGTCATAATCCTTGGAAATCTGATTTCAAACTGCCCATGCTTAAGCACTCCCTTGTAATGCAGGTCTCATCAGCTTACAGTTATATCATATATACCTCTTTGCTCAAGAAAGTGGATGTGTTTGGTTATATAACACATGCAAATGTGCCTATCTCGTTGAGGACAAACTTTGAGGTTAGTCCAAAAAAATAACTTAAGAATGGAGTAAATAATAAAGAAGGCATGAGTAGGAGTGAGAATTGTAAGCTAAGTTTTCTATGTTCAGTCTGTCCTCACTATATAATTTGCCTTGAATATTTTCAGTGTAATGGTGAACTCAGGTGCCTCAATTTTTTGAAAATGCAGAAAAAATAACCAAGCAGAAATACCATATGAGATTATAGAGTATGGGAATGCAACAGATATTTTTCTTTTCTAATCTTTTATCCAGTAGGATGACCTTTTCTGTAAATAAAACCCCAATAAAATGTATTTCAACCATTAAGCAAATTATCATCTCTTGAAACAAGCCCAGTAGTATAAGAAGTAAGTAGTAATGTCAGTTTTAATTCTGTGCTTCAATGTCATCACCAAGGAGCTGGACTCCTTCCATCTGCCTCCTCTATGCTCCCCATTACGGTGCCTGGCTCTCTTTGTCTCCTCCTTTGCAAGATGATTGCAGCAGCTACACATTCCTATTTCCAAACATAGATATCTACAAGTAGAACCTGGAGTCAATCTTTGCTTTTCTTTTAAACCTTACCAGAATCATTCTTGTAATGTCTCACTGGATAATGCTTTTTGTATGCTTGTTCCTAGAATGAGTAGCAAGAGAAATAAAACTTCCATAGTTAGCTAAATTAATCAAACTTCACTCCCTTGGTCGGGGACTAGACTTCTTTGAATCCTACAGCTGCATAAATAAATGTGATTTCCTGATTATAATTAGCATTCTCTTAATGAGAAAGAGCAAGAATATCCCTTGGATGGATGAATGTATAAGTCTCCTATTATTGGTATATATTATTGAATATAATTTATTTTCTCTTGTCTATTTTTATATGTCTAAAATGAGAATTCTTGTATTCAATAATTAATAGTTTTATTGTCTCTTAATGAAAATTATATAGAGAAAAATTAAGGACATATTTAGTCCAGTAGATTTTATGGCACTATTGAACTGAATTTTTTCCTAACTTGGTAATTGTAAGGGATTACCCACAACCCATTTTCAAATACAAATGAAGACACACAAAATTTATTAAGCAGATGTAATAACATTAATGTCTGAAGTATGTGATGTTCCAGATGTCAATTCAACCTCTGTACTTCAATGTGTCCACAAAGCAAATGCTACCTACTTGGTGTCTCCATTTCTAGGCTCTATTTTCTCTAATATATCCTTAACATATTACACTGATTTTCAGTTATTGCATTTTTAGCGTAGCAGTTTTGGTGGTATGTATGTGGATATTTAAATAGGTGATACGTACATATTTCATTATACATAGACATTGGAATTTCAATTTTTATATGAGTTATAGCAAATAGTTTTAAATACTATTGATTTTCAAAATACTGGTTAACACTTCCTTTCTATAAGATGGTAAGATATCATTTATCCTGCTTTTAATATATTATGAGTCAGCTGTGTGCTGTAGCAATTTATATAATTTTGTTATTCGTACTATCCTAAGATAATAAACACAATTAACATTTACAAATTCTAGAGTTTCCTCAAAACTTTTCATGATACAGTAATTTCTTGCGGTGCTAAGAGGTATTATGAAACTAAAGACTTCAGTTAAAAATTTCAGTGGCTGCTAATTTAAACGAAAACTTTGAAACTGTAAAACTTAATGTGACCTGTCACTTCCAGTGAATTGGATATAGTATGCTCTATTTACCATAAATGGATGACCAATTATTACTTTTTACATTCACTATCAGTTGGCGAAATACATTAAAATCACAACAGTGATTTGATTTGTAATTTACAAAATATCTTCAAGATATATTTTTATTTGATTTTCACAAAACATCGTGAGTAGGCAGATCAAGAATTCGTAATACCCACGTCCTTTAGATGAGGAAGCTGACATTAAAAATAAGACATGCGGGTCCGGGGATTTAGCTCACTGGTTCCGCCGCCTGCCTAGCAAGTGGAAGGACCCAAGTTCGATCGCCGGTACCAAAAAAAAAAAAAAAAAAAGACATGCAACTTTCATTACACAGAATCAAATGGGATCAAATTTCTATTAAATCTTTTTCTGTGTTTATTGCACTATTGTAAACTAATCCTTATATGCATAGCTATTTGTATTTTCTTCAGCACAAGGGACAGTGTTTTGTGCCTTGTAAATATCTAAAAAGTTTCTACTTCAAATTTCATTGGATTTAATAGTAAATCACTATTAAACAAGAAACGTGTAATAAGGAGGTATGGCTGAGCACCTAAAGTTAGTGTATACATCGATACACAAAATTATGTTTATTTAATTAGTTCATTTCCAAGTATCATTTCCAAAAGCTTGTCAATATTGCAATTAATTCTTTTTTAGTTGTATAAAAGCTGCAAGCTTAGATTTCAGTGAGAAATCAGGTATAAGTCATGAATTGGAAAATCTTTTGTGACATAAGTGCAGGTAAATAATGGGATGATTAATCCAAACCATAATGAATATAAATAGAGTTCTACCTGCTCTATTAAGTGAACCGCTGGAATTAGTCAATACCATTCATCTTGAGGACAAGTAAAGATTTAACCAATGTACATTAAAAAGACTTTATTAATGTAGGGGTTTGTAATTAGCCAGAGCTCCCCAACCCTGGTCATAAGAGGAAAAAAATAAGAACAGATACATCATGTACAGGTACAAGCAATGATAAATGTAAATGTATTGTACACTTAAAATGTACCAATAACAGAATTTAAGGAGAAATATATATAACCACATATAAATTATATAAATTATATAAATTTATATAACCACATATATCTCTGGTGTCATCCTTATTTGTAAGGCATTGTGTTTTAAAATGATATATTTAAACTGTACTAACTTTGAAATAAACTTTCCTATTTTGAGACTATAAGATACTAAAAACTTTCTCAATGCTTTAATGACTTTCTTGAGTTTTTCAGTGCTTTCCTCTCATCATAAATGTTAGTATTATAAGTGCTTTTATAAGTGGTCTTTGTCTACTTAGTCAGAAGGAAATAAAAATTTCACCCAAGTATCACCCAATCAATTTGTTTGTACTAAATCCCCAATGTTTTCACACACACAAAAAGCACTTATTTCTCATCAGTTAGACTTTTCAGATAAAAGAAAACAATGCTTTGTCTTTGTGAATTACCTAGAAAATTAATTTAACTATTTCTTTTGGGATGACAGACTACCTGATCATTCCTGATTCCAGATTACCAGTATTTGCTGCTATCTTGTGTAATTGCATTAATTTTGAAAATTTAATGTAAAGCTGATTTGTTCTTGTTCATAAGCAGTGATGTGCATGATACAAAGTAAAATGTAGTAACTTTTCCTATGCTTACCAGCATATTCTGCCAAATGCTGGAGGCACATAGAAATGCAGGCTAACAGGGAAATTAAAACTATTTGGAAAACCCAAGAATGAAAAAAAAATATATATATATTTCTTTTCCTATTTCTGAGTCATGATAGTTAATAAGTATAAGAATAAAAAGTACATTTATATGAGGGAATTTAAAAAGAATATGGTGTTAATTTTTTAGAAAGAGAAAAACAAAAAAAATCAAAGAAGGATTTCTAGATTGAATGAGATATTTCCCGAGCAAACTGATACATGGAGCTTTCTCCTTTTGACTTGGGCACTTCCTTGGGATTCTTCAATTATCAAACAGTTGTTAAATGTTTATCTTCCTTTTCCTAAATATCTGTAGACGATTACGGGGCTGAGTCTCTCTGGAGCAATCAAGTTACACCACCTCTTAGCTTTTCTCAGGGGATTTGTCAGAATTTGGGCCTCACTTCAGTTATCCTATTTCTCAGTTTATACATTTCCCCTAATATCTTTATTTTCTATGTACATTTCATAGCAATAGTAGTATGAGTCTCCATGACCCCTATAATGTGAGCCAGGAGTCTAATTTCAAATGTACTGACAAAAATCTTGACTTTTTATAGCAACTAAAGTTTCCAAAACGTATAAATATATAAATTCCTTCATGGTTTTCTTGCTTTTTATTTTCTTTTGAAAATCTGTTTTATAGTAAGCTTTTTCAGTATAATACCGATATCTTTACTATTGTTTTTAATATTGATACATTGTCTTAATTCATATGTTTTAGGAAACAGCTATTCTTGTACTTTAGTATCTATGTTCACACATTCACATTATATGACACTCTGTACTCAATTATCTCTTATTTTGCCTTCTTCCCTCCTGCTTTCTTTCCTAAATAAGTCAGAAACATGATTTCTCATAACAAACACTAAGTGCTGTAATTTACTCTTTCTTATCTACTCCAATAGCAGCTCTGGCTGGTTCTATCTCAGAAACCTCCTCAAAACGTCCACCTCCTATCTCTCTTTTAAAGTTATTTTACTCTAGGTTACATTATTGTCTTCCTGGTCCCATCCTAGCTTCTACTCTTCTTCCTCGAGAGTCAAATCTCTCCCAGAGGGAATGGAAACAATCCATCAGAGCAAACCATTTTCCTACTGGGAGCAAGAAACTCCAAAACCAAGACTGTTGGGATCTGGTCGCAGCTTTCCCCTCCTGGTCATACTCTCTGCCATCCTTCACTTCACTCCCTGTCTTCCAGCCATGTTTTTCTCCAGTGCTTTTTGCCTGGGTATCAGCACGTTGATGCCATTTATTTCCCTCAGGTCTCAACTACAATGGCATGAGATCAGAGGAGCGGCTTTTACTGCCTAATCTTACAAACAGGAACACATAAAACCTCTGTAAAACTTTTATTTTTAATCTATCATTTCTGTGGTAACCCTATGTAATGCATATTTAATTGTTTATTGTTTTACAGAATACAAATGCTATGAAACCAAAAGATCTGACTTTCAGGCTTATTACTGTATGCTCAGAACTTAGTACACTTCAGGCTTGGAAAAAGTGTCTATTAATGGAAGTGTTTATATAAATCCCATGGTCATAAAAAGGAAGAATCAACTAATCCCCAAATTGTGTATATTTATTCAAGATTTTTTTTTATTGATAAATGGTTTTGCCTTTTATTTTTTCTTAATTTCATTTGTGTTCTGGATGAAATGAACCTACGTAGGAAAACAAGAGGAAAGTGCTACTAATTTGGGTGTGAGAATCATCCTGCAGAACTTTTTGCTAGAGAAGCTCGCTTCAGGAGGAAGGACATTTTTCACTTTCACAGAACAAATAGATATTGTGTCAACCTGGGAAATACCAACAATTCTTTGAGAATTTAAGTATTCAAGAAAATTCATATTCAAATACAGAATGTAAATTAGAGATCTGGATATGGCTTTTGAAACAATTAAAGGTGGTTTTGATTTCTACATTTAGGAACTAATGACACATAGATGTAATCTCAGAAGACCCTTGCTCTGTGAAACTAGGAAAACGTGAAGAGAATCATCTCTCTACCATACTTCCAAGTATGCGCGTAGCCTACTGATGGCTGGCTTTAATATTTTTATCTCTAAAAATATCATCTAGATTTTTCTCTCTAACCTGTAACAACTCTTAGTTTTTCAGAATGCCAGATAAATGGTTTTCACAGTGCATTAGTCAGTTTTCTCATCCTGAGACACAATAATCAACACCCACAAATTAAAGAAAGAGAGTCTTATTTTAGTTCACAGTTTGTGTAGATTTAGTTCAGAGTCAGCTGGTGCCAGGTCAGAGACCTGGAACGGCCTGGGAGAGCAAAGGTGCTTAGTTCGTAAAGGCTAAGAAGCAGAGTGGAGGGCAGGGACCCAGGAGAATGGGCCATATGTAGTACCCAAGTTCAAACCTTCAGGACACACACAGACACACCCAGGAGCCAGCTGTACTAAAATATGAGGCGATTCTTAATCCAATGAAGTGGACAAATCAGGATTATTGCTCACGGGCAGATTTTTTTAAACTAGTTTAATAAGCAACCGTTTGGCAACTCTTAATTCCAGTAATAAAAAACATGAAAAATAACGAAGAGTATATATCACTACTGATGCTGAAAGGTATGACTTAATTACAGCTATTCTGTGGTACCGTGGAATACTTCAGGAGCCACAGTATATTTACTATATCCCATAGAACACAGCTTTCTCTCCGCTTTGTAAGGTTAATTGGTCAGAATTTTCTGCCTTGTAGAATGTGAACTCTTTTGTTTTCTCTGGCTAACATTTATGCAAATTTCAGACCAGACCCAAAGTTATATTCCTGTCCATGCTGACTTATCTTCACTGGTCCAAAAGAAATTTTAACAAGAGTCGACTCACTGATATTCCATGGATATCATTCATTTAATTATCCACATGCTTGTTAAGGCCGTTCTGGGGTTATTGTCATACATTTTTGTTGCAGAGGATATTAACTACGCTAAAAGTGTAAACAGTTTGGTAAAAATAGTAACATATCTGCAGTTAATGTATTTTTCAATATTTACATTTATAATCTTTAAAACCATTTTTTCTATTACAGATCATGTACATCCACTTATGGTAGGAAATTATATACCTAATTTATATTTTTTTCTAGTTGTTTCTATACATTAAATTGTTAGAACTTGGAATCAATTGACAGGTGATATAATATTTTAAAATGTGGCCAAAGTGATGTTTTGAAATTATCAACTCAAATCAATGGTCCAAGAGAGTACACTTTATTCCATAGAAAGTAAAAAAGTAATTTTTTCTGGCAGTACTAGGGATTGAGCTTTTATCTCTCTGCCCCTGAGCTGCATCTTCAGTCTTTTTTATTTTATGTATTTTGAAATAAGTTGTCACTAAGTTGCCCAGTCCTATGGTATTGCTTTGGCTCAGTCTCCCAAGTGGTTGAGGTACAGGCATTCATTAGCACACTTGCCGTGTGGTTGTATCTAACCAAAGAAAATATGAAAATAGACTCAAAATAAGTCAGTATTGGGCAGGGGATTTAGCATAGTGGTTCTGCCACCTGCCTCGCAAGAGCAAGGTCCCGAGCTGGAGCCCCCATTCAAAAAGAAAAAGAAAGAAAAAGTCAGCATCACTGCAGATTTGAGATCAAAAGGACTTTCCCTTGTATGTATATATGTGTGTATATGTATATTTAATGTATATATTCCACTTTCAAATTTGAGATAATGAATATATCACTTTAATAATAAATCTACTAAAATTATTTGCATTTGAAAATCCCTTCAATATTTTAACTCTAAAAGGACAGAGCTGCACACTGATAAGATTGTGAAGTGAGAACTGATAGGCCACAGGCTCAAATTCCAACATATACACTTGAAATTCACTTGCATCGTCTGGAATATCCAGGTTTGAGACTTCCAGACCTCTCAGGATGAAAATGATCTTGTATGGGTTGAGAATTTACAGAACTACTGGCACAGGATAGGCTGTAAATAAATGAGAGCAATGGGAGACTTGGGATGAACACCGCACCTCAGATTTACACAGTTTTCAAAACAAAGCAGCATTCAACTCTTCATGTACTAGGAATGTATACCTGTTTTTCCCTCCAAGATAATGAATACCAGGAATGAAAATATATTGTAATGTGAGTTTTTGTTATTAAATATGGCTTTGACATAAAACAGTCTCTGGAATGCAGATTGAATTGCATTTTTTCCAAATAAATGTGATTTAGTACTATAAATACTAAACACTTAAAAGCTTTTTGAAATTGTCTAAAAAGTAATTTAAATCAAATACAAAGTATGATTTTTTCCTCCCCATCTTAAAGTTACAACACATAAATTAAATGTTCCAGAAGTTAATTATTTTAAGGCAAACCTAAATTCACATTATTATTCTTGTTATTATTTATTTATTAATTGTTTTTGGTACCAGGGATCTAACTCATGATCTTCTGGTGCCACTGTACTAAATTTCCAGTCCTCTAATTATTATTTTTATAAAATGTAAGAATTTAATTCTAAAAGATTGGTACTCAGTTACAAATTCAACTAAAAACAACTTGATATCAACAGTTCAACTTGAAAACAACAGTTCATATCTCTTGTCTAAAAGATTAAAAAATGTATTTCTTTTTTTCTCTAATCTCGTTCTATTTTATTTTTTTCCCTTAGATTCTTTTATTGGTACATTTTAGGTATACAATACATTTACATTTATCATTGGGTACTTGTACCTTTCCATGATATATCTTGGTTCTTAGTTTTTCCCCATTTCCTAACTTGATCAAACTATTATTCCTAGAGGTTAAAATCAATACTACTGTATAATTAAACAATCATATCAAAACAAATTGAAAATAAATTCACACTTAAATAATTGTAAGAATAATATAATTATATTTTAATAAGTGACTGAACAAATTGATCAGTCATCCCTTAATTCAGCATGCACAGAGTCATAGATATGAATGACTTGGGGCAGTATTGAGTAGAAAAATCCTGGATCTGTGTCTTAAGAAATGAGAAGTATTAGTTAACCAAGCAAGCAGAGTGGACAGGTAGAAGTGAAGCCAATTGTACAGGTGAACAGAAGGGATAAAATCAAAATGCTGTCGATGAATTGTTACTGATGCAGGGAAACCCTGCTGCGGAGGATTGTAAGTAGTCAGAGACCTGGTTAAGGCTGGAATGTGCTAAAGGCATTTACTTTCTTCATTCCTCAGAAACCTGGAAATCCTTGGGTATTTTCTCTGTCTTTAACATCTACTGCAAAATGGAGATCTGATCAATGACACAGGTGATTCCTAACTCATTAATTATTGACTATATAACCTTGTAACCTTTTCTACCAACGCTACTCTGCAGTCCCTCAAGTTTTGTCAGTACTTGTAGCCTGTGTCCTCAAGCTCAGGTAACTTTGTCTTCTCTATTTAATAAACTGCATCTATACATTGATAATGCCTTGTCCTTCCTCGGACACACAAATTCATCTCAATCTAAGACAGCCAATTAAAACAAAATCCATTTTGACAGATAAATAAGACAATCCTTTTACCAAAGTTTTCTATATTCAGTGGTAATATTTCACTTTTGGACTGGAATGCTATTAAGGTATACAATGTAGACTCTCTAATAATCTACAACTGCTCACTGCTTTATGATAAGCTGCCTTGTCTATATGGGATTGCATTGTTAGACATCTAAAAGTAAAGAAAGCAGTTACAAAATCAAAAAAGATATTCCCCAAAGAAATTAAATAACTTGATAGTTATAGAGAACATTACCTATTTGACAAAAACTGGGATAAAATTATTTATGAATTCTTATCATGTTCTGACTTCATACATCAAAAATGGCTAGTCTGGAAAAATGTAAATAATCTAGTGATTCAAATCCGCAAAGTTTAGAATTAGAGATAACTAGGCCTGTCTCTCAGTTGCTATAGCTCACAAAGATACAACTTTCCATAAGGTACACAACATCTCCTAAGTTTATTTATTAAGTGGGCAGAAATTTCTACTCTGGAGATTTCATGGAGGACTAAATATGACAATAATGCATGTAAAATCTGTATAAAAGCTATCAATATCATTTTTATTCTTGATAGAGTCGTAACTTGGAAGAAAGTCACGAAATGGGTTCATAAAGTTGACTTTCTGCATTAGAAACTAAAAATACTATTTTATTTCCAAATATGAATATTAATTGTCACTAATAAAATTTACAGTGCCAATTTTCTACCGAGCTGAAGTTCAAGGCAGAATATTACTTGTGAGACATAAATATACCTTGCCTTGGGCTCCTTCTTCATCCATTACTCCACAAGGACAGGAAAAATTTCTCTCTGGGTGTAAAATTTCTGTTCTGAGTGATTGTGCATCTCAAATAACACAACAAATCAAAAAAAAAAACTAACTGGTTTTGATATATATATATGTGTTCAACAATGAGCACAATAGATTCGAAACCAAAGAAGAAAGAATGCACTGAAGAGAGGAATAGTCTTTTTTATTCAGAGTTTTGGTGCTGATTTCACAGGTGAGGAACTAGACTGAAGTCAGTGTAAGAAGGCCATGTCACAACACAGTGCTGGGAATGTCACTTTACTAATCTATGGTTCCATTCATTATTTCTCCATGATCATGATCATCATATCTCTATGATCAAAACTTAGTGTTCTGAGTCTAGTTTCACTGGCAGAATACTTCCATATACTTAGTATTCAAAGCATTTTTTCTGTGTTTTGTTATCTTATCACTTCTCTGTTTATTTAGAGATGTGTGCTTATAAATTTTCCTCCTCCTTCCTGCTCTTCACAAATATAAAACTGTTTGCTCATCTTCAAAAATAAATGGATTAATCTTATTTCTTTTGCATATACCAGGTCATACTAGAAAACTGCTCCTACAGAAATGGTGCACAGAGATATTAGCATACAACCTGAACCCTAAACTGTTTAGAAGGAAGAGAAGTACACTAAAGAATCTGAGATTTTTACCTTTACATCCGTAGCATGCCCCTTCCGTGTAACATTCCTAATGTTATTTACCAATTATTGTCTCATGTACATTTTGACATAAGTGAGAGAATCTAAGAGCTTATTTACCATAAGGTAAGTGAAGATGATATATGTTGGAAAGAAATGTGATAATGTACCAAGATTTCATTTTATTTTATATTGTATTAAAGGTTTTTACAGATAATTTATCAATGAAATGTGAAATAAAGTAGGTATTGGGGATACAATTCCATTTAGATTTATTCCCTAAGGAGATTTCTGTTTTTACCAATATACAACTGTTTGTATAATCTTTTTTCTTTTTCTTTTTTGAACTGGATATTGACCTAGTGCTTCAATTATGCTAAGCATGTACTCTACCACTGAACTGATCCCCAGGTCCCTGGTTTGTGTATTCTAAGGCTCATTAAAAGAAAAAAAAAGTTGTGTGATTTGTAGTAGAATAATATAAACTAACGTTGAAGGACTTTATGGAAACAAATAAGAAATCCTAGTTCCATTATCCACATATATGATTTCTAGAACATTCTGGGGGATTAGAAATATTTCATTTGGTTCTAAGTACAGCTGACAGAAATCCATCTGGCCAGCCACTCAGGGGAATCTTTTTTCCAAAATGTCCTTGAGTTGGATCTGTGGCAACTTTTAGTACCTGGCATTATCAGGAATCTTAATTTTATATAACATTCTTGTACATGTAGCATAAAATTTAGGAAAAAGTAACATTGCCTCTTTCAAAGTCAATTTGAAACACCTACAAGCAACTTTTTAAAAGTCAACAACTTATTATTCAATAAAATTTTCAAATGAAATTTAATAATATCAAGGCTTTTGCTTATTTCATTCCAATTTGATGTCATAGAAATATGTTTTTGAAGCAATTCTAGGCAACAAAGACAAGGTAGGAGGCATCACAATCCCCAACCTGAAACTGTACTACAAAGCTACTGTGGTAGAAACAGCACAGTACTGGCAAAGAACTAGGCCCAAGGACAAGTGGAACAGATTAGAAGATGCAGAAACAATTCCAGACACACTCAGCCACCTCATCTTCGACAAAGGAGCCAAACACCGTCACTGGAGGAAAGATAGCCTCTTTAATAAATGGTGCTGGAAAAATTGGGTTTCAACTTGCCAAAGATTAAAATTAGACCTGTATCTCTCACAGTGCACTAAACTAAAATCAAAATGGATTAAAGATCTTAATATTAAAACAGAAACACTAAACTTGCTGGAAGAGAGATTAGGTAGAACTCTTGAAGACTTTGGCACAGGAAAAGATTTCATGATCAAAACCTTAGTTGTACTTGAACTAGCACAAATAATCAAAAAGTGGGATTTCTTCTTATTAAAATGCTTCTGCACAGCAAGGGAAACCACTAATAGCGTGAAGAGACAACCCACTATGCGGGGAAAAAATTTTTACCAGCAGTTTCTGAGACAAAGGTCTACTATCTCGAATCTATAAAAAAACTTAAAAACAATCAGACCCAATCCAGAAATGGGCATCTGAACTGAGCAGACATTTCTCAGGCAAAGAAGTGAGAATAGCAAATCAACATATGAAAAAATGTTCAACAACACTGGTCTTTCAAGAGATGAAAATCCAAACAAAGTTGAGATTCCACCTCACCCCAGAAAGAATGGTTGCTATCAAGAAATCAACCAATAACAAATGATGTCAGGGCTTTGGAGAAAAAGGAACCCTGTTCTGCTCTTGGTGGGAGTGTAGACTGGTGCAAACATTGTGGAAATCTGTACTTAGATACCTCAAAGAACTAGGATTGAAAGTCCCATTTGACCCAGCTATTCTCCTGCTGGGTGTCTTCCCCACAGAATTAAAAGAATCATACCACAGTGATATATGTGCACCCATGTTCATAGCAGTACAGTTTGTGATAGCCAAACTTGGCAACAGCCCAGTTGCCCATCAACTAGAGCCTGGATAAAGAAAATTTGTTGTTTTTTTTTAAATGAAGTACTATTAAGCCATAAAGAATGAGAAATTGGAGACATTTATAGCTAAATGGATGCACATTGAGGTGATACTCTTTTTTTTTTTTTCTTTTCTTTTTGGTACCGGGGATCAAACTCGAGTCCTTGTGCTTGTGCAGCAGGTGGCGAAACCACTGAGCTAAATCCTGGGCCCTTGAGATGATACCCTTAAGTGAAATAAGTAGGATACACATGTGTAAATACAGAAAAATTTCTCTGGTGTAAGAAACTAAAAATGTAAATAAAAATCAAAATATATAACAGCTAATGTGAAATAAGAGGAAATGGTGCAAGGGGAAGGGGAAGTGGGAGGGGCAGGCGAAAAGAAAGAAGAGAATGGAATGAACATCTGAAAATATAAAAACATAAATAAAGTCTTTGTAAATGGAGAGGGCTAGAGATTGAAGGGAGGGCAGGGGAATGGGGAAAAAATAAGAACTAAGATGGATCATGTAAAGGTGCAAATCTCCAATGATGAATGTCATTATATTTTATAACTAAAAGTTACCAATAAAATTAATGTGAAAAAAGAAATATGTTTTTGAGGTCAATCTTCAAACACAGAGTTCTATATTACTGAATTTATATAAACTAACAAAAATCTATTCTCATATTTTCCTTGAAAGATATGGCAACATTGATGTAAACACAATCTATAACATTGTATGCACCAACATAAGATACTTTGAAATAACAAACTTTTAACCATGACATTGATAGATACTTGAGTATTTCTCACTACAATTTGCTGTAAGATAGAAATAAAGTGTGTTAAGAAAAATATTTAATAATACATGAAATGTAAATGAAAAGTATCTTACTGAGTTAACTCCTTGAAGAAAATAATTTTCAGTACAATTTTAAGGACTAAACCTAAACTGCAAATTTAAATGTTCCCAAGGCTTAAAGTGTTCAATTCATTTAGAAGTAAACCTGTAAAATGAGATAATCAGTTCAGCAATTAAGTAATAAAAGAGGAAAATGATATTCAAATCAATCTTTAAAACATGATTTAAGTTCTCAGTTTCTTCATCTCCTTTGGGTTGTTTTTCCTATAAATTACTGGTGTTGCTGATAAGTACATATGGTTCACCACTGACTGCTCTTATGCAAACACACACAAAAACACACATGACATCCCCGAGGAGCAACAAACCAGTTTCTGGCACCTTGGCAGATGTTGCTTATGTTGCTGGCAGGTGAAGAAGCCAAGGAAAGACACTTGTAATCTCAGAAATGAAAATATCCCACTCATAAGTCCCTTAGATGGAGAAAATGAAACAGAAAGTGACTCTCAACCACACCTTGTTCTGGAGCCTTGTCTAATGAGATAAAGAAGTAACTTTCATCTAGTTAGCAGCTGAAAGTTGCCCTCTCTTGGCTCTCTTAGCTCTTGGCATTCACTGTCACTGTGGCCATTTAATCAAGATTCCATTTAAAGTGGTGAATGTTAGCTGAACATCCCAGGAGGGCTGATTGCCTCCACTTCGAGTCCATTTTGACCCCAAATGCATTAACCTGAGCTGCCCACATTTCTTCCTGTGCTGTCACATAAGATATACTCCATGTCAAATATAGAACACTGACCTTAAAAGAGGGAGAAAAAATGGTAACACATACATACACACACCTAGGAACCCAGGCTAGAATCTAGATTCTGTCAAAGTGATTTCTTATTTTATTTTACTGAAAGGTAAAATTCTATTTGATTTATTTTACCGAAAGTGTTATGCTTTATCACTTCTGGATTCATGTTTCACAGCTAAGCCAACCAACTAGAATGGATAATTTACTTAGTTAAAGTACACATGACTGCTCAAGTTTCCCCGTGATTGATTAAAAGTAGAATAGGTATTGTGCAGGTAAAATACCACTGAGTGCTACGGTGTTATAGCTCATATCTAAAATATCCCCTTAAGTCTTGTGTACACAGAGATGAGCCTTTCAGAAGATGATTGGATCACGGAGATGCTGTCCCTCATCACTAGATTCTTAATCTGCAGATGAGTTCATAGCTGAATGTTTTGAGGAGATGGGCTGCCGTGGAGGGGTATGTCACTGCGACAACACCTGGAATGGTGTAATTTTATTCCTGACCCCTTCCTCTCTCTCTGGCTATCTTCTTTCTCTGCTTTCTGACTGCCATGGTTTGAGCAGTTTTCCTCTGCCATGCCCTTCCACCATGATATTTCTGCCTTGGATCCAGATAACTATGGGCTGAATATTCTGAAGCCATGAGCCAAGAGAAAGTTTTTTCTCCTTTCAGTTGTATATGTCACATATTTTGTTCCATAGATGAAAAGCTCACTGATTCAGGGAGAAAGTAAGGACAAGAATCATTAAACAATGTATAACTGACAGTTCTGATTCTAAGTGGTCCTGTGGAATTCGTTTTCCAAACGGTGTGCATATACCAGGTAGTGGGAAGGGCAGGATGCTTAGTGACTACGGTCTATGGTCCTGATTTCACATTATCTTATATCCTTTGTTCAAGTCATCATCCAAAATGAAAACAGGAAAAACAGGTCTGATCATTGCAGCCGCATATGACAAACTGTCATCTACCTACACCATTACCATGCTGTGCTACATAATCTCACACAATTGCCATAAATGTTTTCTGCCCATTAGCATTGTAAAGGGCTTTGTGGTCATCGCACTCTCACTTTGGAGTTAGGGATGTTTCATTATCCTTACTTAAAACTCTCTGAGAAGTGAGACTGGCAACCATTTATTTATATATTTTCCTTAGAGGCAGCATGGGAGGCATGGATTTTGTAAAGCACGTGGGGTGCTGTTTTGTGCAGCTCCAAGAGGCAACGCTGGTGTGGAATAATTCTCCTAATGTGAAGCTATCCCCATTAAAACATAAAGCATAATTGTGGAAAGCAATTTGCTCAGTAGCAGAGAACTAACAGGATTTCTTATTGTGATTCAATAACAGGGGAGCATAGAAAAGAAATGCTGAAAAAACTCCCAAAACTCTTTTAATTTTGTTCAAATGTGATTTTCCCTCATGAAACCAATGTGCAAAGTTGAAATCATCCCTGTTACACTCAGAAGCAAGATGTATATGCATTTCCTGTAAATTAGCATTTTCCAACGTCAATGAATTTAAACACTTTCATTTGTGCTTTCCAAAACGTGAATTGATAAAACCTTGAGCCTATGACACTGCTATCAAACAGCAAAAGCAAATCCTCAGCTAGGTCACAAGTCGATGTGCTTAAAGTTCTGCTCAGTTTTGTTATAGTTTGTACAGTGTCTCCCTTTCACCAACTATTACTATATTTCAATAACGATAGCAGGGTTATGTGAATGGTTAATAAATATTAATAATAAATATTTTAAAAATCAATAGCATTGTTAAATAATCCTTCCTACATCATAAACTTCAATCAATAATAACATAAATATATTAGATACAAATATTACATATTATATGCTACTAAAGTCAAAATCAATAGTAACAATCAGTGGACTCACTTATAAGAAATTAATAAGCCATCTTTATAGTTCTATTTTTTATTACAAGTAAATGTCAGAAACCACATATGATTATAAGGAATATATAAAAACATATTTATTTGTCAAAATTTATAACTAGCTTACTTTGTTTTATAGCATTATTTACTTACTCAATGGACAAGAACAGAAATCTTTTTGGGTTTTTTGAATTTTTTTTCCATTTCAGTGCTTGGTGGTAGTTCCCAGTAGCTTGTGACTTTTGCTATGCCCAGGGGAGAAATGGCTCAAGAGCATGGTGTACCCTGCCCAGAGCCCCCTCAGTCCTTGTGCCAGCCCCCTGTGACTTCTGAGCGTGCTCCCTTCGCAGCTGGCGAGCAGATACTTCCCGTCACTTCACCTTGCGCCAGCAGATGCCTCTCACTTAGGCACAGATGCTGAGTATCCACCCAACCCTAGCATTAGCCTTGTGTTCTGGACTAATTGGCCCAGCAGAGTTGCAATTAAGATTTGAATAATTAGATAACAGACATGATTCCTCTTGTAATTAATCCTCATATTGAGTCATCATTGCTCCGTCCCAGTCCATACTTAATTCAAATGGAGATAGTGAGTTTTAAAAGCAATGAGTTACTGAAAATATCCTCAAACTGCCCCCCTAGAGTGCAGGTATTTTTATATATGACACTATGTATAGATATATAATTCTATTTTTCACATAGAAAATCATGATATGTTGGATGAAGATGATTCATTTCCATTCAATGCCTGCCAATGAATTTGTTTTGGTGTTGGGCTCTACATAGGAAGTATACTTTTTTTTTTCCTTTCTTACAAAGCCTATGGTATAACACACACACACACACACACACAATGCACACACAAACAACAAATTAAACTTGACCACTTTCATCTCTCCCCAGCACAGACCCTCAAATATTAGAATTTCTTATGGTTTAGCCATGAATCCCACCTCTTATCTCTATTCTTCAAGCCTCAATCCACTCTGTAATTCCCAAAGGAAAAATTCTGATACTGAATGACACTTAAAACTTCAGTGCAGAAGGACCTGCTGGGTTTCTCCTGTGCCCATCTCCTGCAAGGATCCACTTTGAATGCACTTTAATTCATGTAATTTTCCATGACGCTGTCTATCAGTCCCATGAATCAGTCTTCCGAGGCACCCTTCTCACACTCACCCTCAATCCATCACCAAATTCAATTCCAATCCATCACTAAATAATGTTTGAGATTCCTTTCTAAAAATTTCCTCAAGTTCAGCTATTTCTCTCCATCAGGACAATGTGAGGTGCTTGTGATTCCTTCCAGAAGTAACATAATACTTTCCTTTCCTTAATGTTGCCCCATTCCAAACCTGATTCTCTGAAAGTATTACGCCCACCTCTCCTACTTGTGTCCCATCTCTGTCTCCTAGCCATACTTGTGTTTCTCATCATGTAAATATACCATCCCACTTGCTGTAATATGAACTCTTCCATTGACCTGGAACATCTTTCCCTCCCTCTTCATTTAGGGAACAACAGGCCCTCAGAGCTCTGTTCATCAGTTCTTGCAAGGAGGCTTCTCCTGTCTCTCAAGTCCAGCCTTCACCAAGATTTTTTATAGACTCTCCTTAGTATCATTCACATTTGCTTCAGAGCTCTTTCCTTGTCTTGTATGTTTTGGTCCATGTTTCTGGCTTGTAGTTATACTGAATCTGGCCCAGTTTTCGACATACAAAGAGACAATTCACACATCAAGTAATGAATGACAAGATGGTATTTTATTCAAAAGGAGTCAAATGTATGGTAAGCAACTAAAAATGGGATGGCTCTCAAAAGTCATTGCTTAATATTTATTTGTAAATTGGTTATATTATTAGTATTCTACTTAAAGAACAGATTCTGTTATAAATGATTTCATGTGTTACAAAATTAGTATGCAAGGATAAATATCTGGCAGACACAGGATATATCACCGATGACATGAATAGACTTAAGATACAGACTGGTCCTTCAAGAAAATTAAAAATTAGTGGGTTACTCAAATCCATAAAAACAAAATCAGATACAATGAGGAAAATGTAGTAAAATAGTAAATAAGCTAAGATTTGGTCTAGATACCAGAGAGAGACCTTCTGGTAACAATGTGAGCTTTGAGTCTGAATGAGAGAATTGCAATTATCCAGAAAAGTTATAAGGAATGGAATGATATGGAGGAAAAGGGCACACACAAGCATGGCCCTGTGGACAGCTTGGATGAGAGGCATAGAAGGGATGTGTGAGTGTGCGCACGCACGCACATTTGTGTGTGCAAATGTATACACTTATGCATGTGACTACAGATTGTTCAATTACTAAAGAGAAAGGACTAGTGAAACATAAAGGGGAGGAAGAAGTTTTGAAGTTGCATTGTAGGCCTCCTATTCCTTGTTAGACCTGAATTCATATTGTCGATAATAGCCAGCCATTCAAGGTTTCCTGTAAGAGACTGACAAAGTTAAATCTATACTTTAGATAGAGTATAGCTGGGGAGAGAGGGCATAAAGAAAAGAGATAGGAGGCCAGAGTACTGAAGAGGTTGATTCTAGAAGAGAGCTTGTTATTTCTGCCTGCAAAGGGATAAACTAGAGGAAGACCTTGCATGTCAGAGAGACAGCAAGTATGCAGATGAAGTTACACAGTTAAGGAATTAGAAAGCAAAACTTAGAGTTGTGGTAAAAGGAAGGAGTATGGAAAAAATATGTAGTTTAGGAAGATATTTAAGTTTCAAAAATGCATGCTAGGGAAAATCATTCTTTCAAGTCTTATGTCTTTGTTTCTCCTTGCTTGTTTTTGAATGCTAATGTTTTTACCAATTTTTATGGATATAAAGTCTAATTTGAGTCTAAAGATTTTATAACTTTCCAAATAATAATATCCTATTTTGTCTTTTATTTTTCTCTATTTTTTTCTATGTTGGGATTCCTATGTAAGAGAAATCATGAGATATTTAAGCTTGAGTGTCTCATTTTCAAGGCACATCCATTTTCATACAAATTATGCAAGTTTATCCTTTTTTAATGGGTGAGTAATAATCTATTTTATATACATATAATCTATTATATATATATATTTGGTATCGGGGATCGAACTCTGGTCCTTGTGCTTGCAGAGCAGGCGGCGAAACCACTGAGCTAAATCCCCAGCCCAATCTATTGTGTATCAATCCCATATTTTCTTTATCCATTCATCTGTTGATGGAAATACAGGCTACTTCCAAGATTTAGCAATTATAAATTGTGTTGCAATAAACATGAGTATGTATGTAACACTGTAACATGATGTCTTCAGGAAGATACCTAGAAGGGGAATAGCTGAGTCAAATGGAATGGTTATGTTTAGTTTTTTGAGGAATCCCGACATCGATTTCCATAACTAGTGACCTTATAAGAGCAAACACTCCTAAGAATCACTAAACCAGTTAGTTAACTACATTTTACCCTAAAGACAGGAGTGTAGGAAGAATGCACTTTGACTCAGTACAGTTTACTGACCTGCATATACAGGTGTTATTTATGAGGGCACAGTGTAGAATGCATTTATGAAGAATTATTTTTTAAATGTTTTTATCAGGAATGGCTTAGTGGGTGAAAGTGAGGAATGGAATTGTTAATGTAATTAGCAGACATTTCCATAGGGACCAGTAATAAAAGGGTTATAAACAGAAAAATAAAACAAAGTTTCCATAGTCAAAGCATAGGGTAGAATCTGAGCTTTGTCTCGGACATCTCATAGGCTATGAGTCCTGGCCTCTCTGCCAAAAGGTCTATTTGAATGCAGTCCTGTTGTGAAAGTTGGTCCTGTCACAATCATAAGTTTTTGGCTCAAACATTCCAGTATCAGACCTGCGTTCTTGAGAGATGCCTAGCTCATGGTGACATCTTCTGTATTCTACCTCCTTACCATTATTTCTTGATTTTTGGAGGAAAAGATCAAAACAAAAGCTTTGCCACTTGGTCTGCATGTACCATGTGGCTCAAACTCTATGTAAAGGTGTTGAGAGAAGACAGAGCTCTTGTTTTGTAGCTATGGTGTTAAGCAATGTCAGAGGACAGTGTTGCCTGGAGGAGTTGTGAGCTTCTAGGACACATTAGGTGGAGGGCCTCTGCCTGACAGATGACAAAAGGTCAGGAAGGAAAGCACAGAAATCTCATTTCCCAAAACGTGAGCAAGTCGCTTGGGAGCCTTCACAATGCGCCAGGGGAGAAGTTGAGTATACCAGGTACAGCAATCAAAGCAGGGGTCTCAAGGCATCATAAAGTAGCATTTCATGAAACCAGGATCTGATTTAATTATCTCAGGACCAGACATTGGATTGCTATAGACCTCCAATAAAAGTTACTTTTCTGACTTCCTGGTAAACAGAGGCTTTCTAAGCTCAAAATTATTACAGATGGTTGGGACCCAGGTTAAGATTGAGATCAGGGCAAAGACTCTGATAACTCTGAAACTGAAAGAGGTTGAAAAATAAGAAGAAGGCCAAGGAAGTAGGAGGACTTGAGAAATGAAATGAATGTCTAAAACAATGAGACGATTGCATAACTGGGGCATTTTGCTAAGCACATTTATTGTGGTATCTCTTTATACAACAACCCATAAGCTTGATAATATAATCTGTGTTATACTAGAGAAGAAAGCTGGGTTATTAAAAGAGTAAAAGAAAATTGCCTAAAGCTATAGAGGTAATAAGATGTAGAGTCAGATTGAAATTTCAGTATGTTGTACTGCAAGAGCCATTTTTTTAACTATAAATCATTACCTCATTCATGTTTTACTTTGCAGTCCTGCATGTGCTACCAATAGAAACACATCTAATTTTTTCTTTGAGAAACTTGTCAGTCACTATATTGATTGCTTTTTCATATGATCTCATTAATGCTCAAAAATGAGAAAATATAAAATATGTATTTTATAACTTTTAAGCATGAACAAGCAAAGCACCTTTGACTCTTGCTCTATCATCACCAAATTTGTTTCTTATGAAGATTTACTTTTATTAACTTGTAAAAACTAGAGAGTCTTCTGTCAGTTTTTCTGCCATACATTCTCTTTCTTATTGTTGAATTGTGTTCAACATGAGGGTAAAACCTGTGAATAAAGTGTACACTCCTTTTCCTAAACAGTATCTATTTCATATGAAAGTACACACATATGAGACATAAATAGCCAATCAAATTTTCTCAGATCTACTCCATGACGAATAAAGGAAAAGTGGTTCCATACATTTTAACCAGAGGATATAACTCTAGGATTCTAGAGGGATTTAAGTATGAATGCACACCAGAACATGTTATGTATATGCATATTTTATGACAGATGTCTTGGTAGAAATTGTGCATGTGTGTGTGTATGCAAGTGTGTGTGTGCATGTATGTGTATTCTCTTTCTCACTTCTGAGAGATAAACAGAATTTTCTCTACTGCTTTCTACTGTGCCCTATTCCAAGATGCATCCCTTATACAAGTCACATACAGTCAAACATGTTGGATGCTGAACTGACCTGAAGTAGGCAGAAGACTTTACAGCTTTAAAAATTCCCTTACTTCTTCCCATAAAAATGATAAATGCACAAGGAATCGGGGCACTGACTTCAACATACTAAGCAGGTTTAAAATGACTTCGGAGGTACCCATAGACTCCTGATCTGGTCTTCTCTCCCTATAATTATCACATGGGAGTGACCTTTCTTTTTTTCCCCAACTCTTGGGGTTCAGAGGGTGTCATGTGTCATTTCTTTATCCATAGATAACCAGATAAAAATAGGTCAGGATAGGATATAGATTTGAAAGAAACTATTGTGAGCATTTCTGACACAAGGGAAATCAAAACCCCAAGTTAAAGGGTGAAAATAACATTGGCAAAGTAGATTTTCTAAAAGAGCTTTATGGTTTTGTTGTGAAGCAGATTTCAGTGCCATTACTTCTGTTCCATTTAGGTAGTATTTCTCTTTTGTATCAAATTGGTATTTCTTGCTTTTTATGAAGATCATGTATTGATTATAGAGTGCTCTTTCTCTTTTCTGCATGTAAAATTATTATATTATCACTTGTTCCTAAAATACACCTGTACAGTAAAAAGAATGGGACAATTATTTTATTTCTGCCTCAACACAACTCAAGATAATCACTTACAATAAAGAATCATTACCTTAAAATTTATAAATACTTTCAAGAAGCATTTTTTTTTTTCTGATTTGTGAATCTGAATGCTCCTTACAGGAAATACTTACATAGTTTTGCATTTTTTTCCCAACAGATCTGTGTGTGATCAGTTTGACAGCAAAAAAAAAAAAAAATAGATTAAAAAAAAAATAAATAAATGATTTTCCATGATGTTCTTCACTTGCAAATTGGTGGAGTAAAATCCATTATGGTAAAATATAACTGAATGAGTAGTATTTCCTTCATGAAAAACATCAGCCTCAATCTTATTTTAAAAACAAATAAATAACTTACATATAATTATAACACAAACTGCAGCGAAGCATTCAGAATAAATAATGATATTATTATTTGAACCATCAGAAAAAACTGGAAACAAAGTCTTTATAAATAGGGAGGGGTGGATGGGGTGTAAGGGAGGGCAGGGGAATGTCAAAAAAAATAAAAAGCAAGATATATTATGTAAAGGTATAAATTCCCAATGTTGAATGTCATCATATTGTACACCTGAAATATACCAATAAACTTAATAAATTAAAACAACCTTTATATTACTATAATTTCTTTTTGTCTTAATTAAATAATCAGAATTTAGTATTATAAGTTCAGTGTATAATTAGATAATTCTTGTAAAGTTCTTTCTCACTGAAATTATTATAAATAAGAAAATACTAATTTATTTCTATGCATTCTGCTAAACAATGCTTACACGAAAAGGAAAATAGCTTTCATATTTTGCCTAAATTCAGTCACATGAAAATGTAGATTTGGTATATTTTTCTATTTAAAAATTATAAAATTGGATTTGTCAAAGTAGAAGAAAAAGCATTTTGATTGGATAATATGTTTGCTTTGTTTATAACTTTTAAAAACTTAGATGTATGATATTTGGGTTTCGATCATTTTATAAATTTGCCCCGGGTCCTACAAATTTTAAGTGTGGGTTAATGTGAATATAATCTTGAACACTGTTCCACTTCATATTTTCTTAAGATAAACTTGTATAATAGAATGATGAAGACTAAGACAACCCACTTCTTGATGATGTCCTAAAAGCACCTTCTGTGATAAGCTCCTAGAGAAAGCAACTTTTATCAATGAAAATATTATTCATTCAATACTGCTTTCTAGCTTGGTATCAGAACATTGATCTTGTTATTGAATGTGTGAGTCACGGTAGAGTTGCAAAACTGCAGTGATTGCCATTCTGCAAAGCGATTCCAGAGGCCCCTTAGCAGTAGAGAAGTCAGGAATCGGAGGAGGTGGGCAGAAGACCTGGAGGCGGCCATCTTTGGGCTTAGACAGAGGACTCCGAGGGGCAACATAGTTGAGAACCAAGAGTCCTTAGTCTGGAAATTTGACAGTGAGCTTCTAGGTAACACAAATTTTTATATTTTTCAAAACAAATAACATTTCAATAGGTTATATGCAAATACGTTATCTGTTACGAAAATTAATCAGAAAACTTGTGAAAGGATAATGAGGATAGGAATCACCTACAATCTTCTACTGGCAAAAAATTGCGATAGTACTTTTGTGCATGTATTCTCAGACCTGTGTAATCTTTTATGTAGTTACATATATTTTTATTTGTTTTACCCTCCCCTTGACATGCTGTGAATATATATCCAAATATATATCCATGCCAATAAATACCTAGGGTATTGTTTATATATATATGATATATATATATATTTGATATATATATCATATATATGAGACATATATCTGAATATATTCACCTATAATTTTTTTAGTCTTAGATATCCAAGATATCTTACTTTCATAAATAATTTCAATATAAACAAACATTAAATGTTTAGGATCTTGTCCATGTATTATCTTAATACATATGCTGTAAATGGAATTACTCTTTACAGTAAATGCTCATTAAAGCTTTTGATTGACACTATCAAATAACCCTCCATGATAAGTATTTTATCCTGTAGAAACATTAGTTTTTCACTGTTCTCATTCTTTTTTACTTTTTACAATGTAACAACTCCAGTGGCCACCTACAATAACTTTTATTTTTTATTTTTCATCTTTTTTGGTACTGGGGATTGAACCCGGGTCCTTGTTCTTGCGAGGCAGGCAGCAGAACCACTGAGCTAAATCCCTGGCCATAACTTTTATTTTAATGTTAAAAGTTACAACTTTACTTTCCTGTATTTATAGGCATTTGTCTGTGAGTTGTTCATACCACACAGAGTAAAGCACAAATAAGGACTGCTAAGGGAATAACGGCAAATACTTTATTCTTTTTGTTGTACTTCCGTGTTATATAATTACTAACAAGAATGAAATTGTGCTTCAAATTCATTATCCACACCATATAAGCACGCTGTACAAACACCATATATAAGTGATAGGTTTGTTATCTGGCAACCCAAGAAACAGTCATTTCTCACATTCTTTATTTTTGTGCAGTGAGGGGATCATATATAATGACTAACTGCTTACTGCCTACAAAACTGTTTCTACCATTTAAATTATATCTAGAATCCTGAATGCTACACCTACTCTTTTTGTATGTGTCACTATACGTTTGTCAAGTTTAAATGAGTAAGTCCGGGATCTCTGGAAATTCTTCTTTCTATTCTTACACCATTTCAAAGGTTCTGCTAAATTCTGTAATTTACTTGAAAAATTTAAGTTTGACTTTTGAAAACATGTTTTTATTAATGATTGCTTCACGTAGACAAACTTGCCTGTAGTTCTGAAATGTCCTCTTGACATGCAAAATCTTGATACATTTTAATGAGGGTAAGACCAGCATGATCTTGTGTGTCTAAGGCAGAAGAAATGCTCACCAGCCCTCGTGGTAAGATTTGGGTTGAGTGCAACTCCAAAAGTTTCATGCAGGGGAATTCAATTTGAATCAATCTGAGGCATTAAGAGGGAGGAAACTTAACTAGATTATTTGATTACATTGTTAATTTTTACTGGTACATCTTAGATATACATAATGATTACACTCATAATAGGGAATTTGTATCTGTTCATGATATATCTTGCTTCTTTTTTTCCCAATCCTGTCCCTTCCCCTCAAAATCTCTTCCTTTCCTTATTTATAAACAAAGTTTGTTTCCATTTTACCTTCTCTTCTCTTCTTTTTCTTCTCCCTTCCTTCCTTTCCCCCTCCCTCCTTCCTTATTTCTCTTCTCATTTGAACATTTTCTTTCCATTTTCTAGTATCTGTAATACATTTTGGTCCTTACACTCATAAGTGTAATAAATTGGACACACATGTTTAATTACCACATTGTTTCTCTGGTGTGAGAAACCAAAAGTGTAAATAAGGACTGCATTGCTTAGTGGAGGTCTTGGAAGAGAATTAATTTCAGTAAAATCAAAGGGTGAAACCCTAGTGACTACATCAAAAGAGGAAGAGACACCAGAAGAGAAAAGCTCCCTGTCTTTGGCCAGGTGATGTTTGTTCTGTGCCACTTCAGGATCCTGCCAGCAAGTAGGCCATCAGCAGATGCAGCCTACAACCTGGACCTCCACAACTCTCAGCTTCTTTTTCTTGTAACCTAGTCACTTTGTTGTATTGTGTTACTAACAACATAAAATAAGCACATCTGGCAAGGTTTAATTTTACTTTTGTAAAGCAGGTAAACAGGCTATCTTTTTCATATTTGATATGAGTCAGAGGAAAGACAGTAAATAGTCTTGCAATAACCCTAAGCTGCCGTGTGTCCTACAGGGAACGTCTGAACCCAGATTATGGTCATACAGAAAGTATTAGAGCATTAAAGATGAGTATGGTAGCTTGTGGCTGTTTGCCTAGATACTTGAGAGGCTGAGGCAGGAAATCACTCAAGACTAGAAGGCTGTGCCTAGGGTAGGCAACATAGCAAGAGCCTGTTTCTAAAAAGTGAACAAATAAATAGAAAATATTAGAGCACTGGCCTGGATACCAGTTTTATGAGTAAATGAGTTTTCATATGGAAGATTAATTTTATTTTGTTTATCCATGTTTTAACTACTTAACAATTCCCTTTTTGAGGAGCCAGGTAATCAAATACATTTAACTCTAAAGTATCTCATACCTATCAGTACAGAATTCTTCTAAAATGAGAGAAAGCCTTCCTAATCAATTTCCTCCAAAGAAGGAATGAGCTACTTGAGAAATAACATAGTTTGAATTTAATCTCCCTATTCAAATCATCAAACTCCTTGAGTGGGAGTGTACTATGATGGATTCACAAGCAAAACAAAAACAAAAACAAAAACACATAGACAGTAGAAAAGCTCTACATCTGCTTTGCCACGAAGGACAGATAATTAAAGAGTCTGTAGGAGCTGAAGTAAAAGAGACAGGAAAGTGAGGGGAGAAGGGTGGTAGCTTCATATATTTTTATATTGTTCATGAACTAGGGTAACATAAGCCCTCATCACACAACAAATTTTGCTTATTGAACAGAATCAGCATGACACTTTCACGACTTCATGTAAAGGTGTGTAGCCTGTTTTCACTGGCTGGGGCTTAACTCTGGAGGGGACTCCCCTTCCCAGAGGTGAAGCTTTTGTAGCATCCAGTAGAGAAACAAATTATTCCTGATGTTTAATTGTACTTCTGAGTTGGTACAAAATTGTGAGATATTAGCCAGTTTTCTTAATTTTCTGACAAGAGCTCTTTCTCTATTATGTTTATATCATGTTTCTCCTTAGACACTGGTCACAATATTTATCTTTGCACTACGTTTCTTTCTGCCTTTCAGATGTTTGTCTTTAGGGCCACTGATTAAAAAAAAACATTATATTTGTTGTATCTGCATTAAAAATGGTTTCTTTTCCTGATGAGCTATTTAAAATGTCATCTGTGCCTTGTGAAGGCTTTTAGAAAAATCTGGAGACCGAGACCCAGATGACCCAAACTGTGTTTCTTCAGGGACTGCAATTTCCTTCTGGGGATTATGGTACCAGGGAAGATTGCTTCTAAATATCTGTGAGAGAAATACTTTCCAGAATTAATGCTGTTGTTTACTCTCTATTGATTTTTAGAGCAATTCACCTCACCCCATAGAAAGGACAAGTAATAAAAATACAGTTTAATTATGGTCATATTAAGTATAAAAATATAATCATCCCTTAAACACCAGAGGTCACAGGATGTCTATTTTGAATGTGCTTTTTGACTACTCCCTCAGAAGTATAGCCAATTTCTGTTACTTGGTCTGCCAATTATATTTTTATAAAGATCAAAAAGCCCAAGAATAAGAATTAGTGTAGCTCATCTAGTTATAAAATAAGAAGCCATAAAATTGGTACTTTTGAAGAGAATGGACTTTTGAGTTGAAATATGTATGTTCATTGATCACAAATGGATGAGAAATGTCATCCAGTTATTACACAGAAAGAACCTGATTGAAAATAGGTGACCTTTACCCAGTGCTGTGAATAATTTCTACCGTTCATTAAAGGACAAGATATCTACATAGTCTATAAGGTGGAAATGATGATTGAAATACGAGTATATTTCAGCTGTTTCAAACATGCTGAATGTTTTGAATTACTCTAATTGTTACTGTCTTTTATGAGTTTTGGCATTTCATGAGTATGATATGGAAGATTTATATTGTTTTATGAATTGCAGTAATTAAACTTTCTAAGTAGAAGAAACAGTGGCTTATGAATGTGCTTTAATAGGGAAAATACTTAATTGATATCTTTACTATGGATTTCTGTACTAAATAAGTACCTGTCACTAAGAATCTGGTAGTGAATGAATCAGGTATAGAGACTATCATTCAAAAAATTGGAGTAGAACATGATAAAAAATGTACAGTTCTGTGATATGAGTGGAAGGGACATCAATTCTGTCATGGAAACTTATAGAAGGAGCATTTCAATTAGTATTTAGCATCAAGTGATCTAGAAAGCAAAGAGTCAACCTAATATGGCAAGTAGAAAAGATAAAACCTGAAAGATAAAACAGAAATGACTTTGAACATGTCTAGATTAGACAAGAGAATGCACTGTTTAGAACTAGTACAGAAATAGATGTTAAATAAAAGTTTCAATTGTATCCTAAAAAGATGGGAAACTACAAGGGAAGCCTCCATAATACAGAAAATTTGATAAGTTTGTGTTTAGAATGTCCAATTTTCTGGCATATTAGAGAATTCTTTTGTGGAAAGAGAAATAAAGTAAAGAGACCACAAGGTAAGTGATAGATAAAGGTGATATAATGTGTGAGAAGGTAAAATGAAAATTCATGTGAGAAAGAGGTAGAAGACAGGATTGAAAAGATGAGCTGGTTGCTGGATCCGTGGATGGGTGAAGGGGTAGGACAAGTCTGATAGCCGTATTTCTAACTCAATACATTGGATAGACCACAGTCTCAGTGCTGTTCACTGAGACAGCAAAGAAAGAAGAGGTAGAAAGTTTTAGGGGACAAGACTGCAAGGAATGTTGATCCCTCCATCTCTACCACTACACTGTTATTCCTTTCATCTCTCTGCTTCCTGTCTTTTCTCCTTTCTTTAGTGAATCAGTACCAGCTACTCAGAGACACTCATACAGGTGTTGAGGCTGAAGCAGTGTCCAAGGCAAGGTAATTGTCTTCACGGAGCCCTATTACAAAGGCAAACCCATGAACAGACAGTAAGCAGTAAATGTGAGATTAGAAGTAAGAAAATGATGGGGGGTGATAGTTTAGTACAATGGTGAGAGAAAACATGGGTGAAAAGTGGACACAACCTACTTCATTTCAGCCAAAATTGACAACGTCAACAACCAGTTTCTTCACAAGAGTTTTGCTACACAAATATAACACCCAGGATTCTACTTCTGAAATGAATAGTCTAAACTGCCATCCTCCAAAGTATTTTAATGACAGTAAATAAGAATACTTTATATTGAGTTTGATTATCAACCAAAGCAGAGGCTTTGTGTCTATTGGGGAATATATACATATACATTTGTCAGATTTGACATACTTCAGAATTCTATCCCTGCAAGAGATGAGAAGAGTTTCTTGGGAAGAAGTGAGATGGGCCAAACATATCGTCCTATGATAATCGTCGATTAAACCTTCACACACTTAGGGCAACTATGGGCAGAGAAGGGAGATGAAGTGCAGTGATTGCAACATTTTTCATTTACCAGCAGCGTTAAAGTTCCAGAGAGGGTCTTAGAAATGCAAAGCCTTCAGCCACACTCCCAAATTATTGAACAAGATCCTGCAAAGTGTTTGTATATCCACAAAAGAGGTTCCGGTTTTACTGGGCTATAGCACAGGCTCTCAATCCTTGCTGCATTGTAGTTAACTGAAGAGTTTAAAAACGTCTGATGGTTAAGTTACATTTCTTAACACTGTGATTTTATTGGAATTATCTCCATATGAGTTAATACTGTGGTTCCTGAGTCTTTTTTGTAGACTTATCAAATCAGTACTCCAAGAATAAAATTCAAGAATCTGCTACAATAAGTCATGTAGAAGTTGTATCCTCTATTAACTAAAATTTGAGAATGTTTGCTTTGGGCTTCCTTATAAAAAATATTTTTTTATCTTGTCACTTGAATCTATATACAAAGTATGGTGTGGAATACTTTTGCACAGATGATAAGTATGTAGATAGACTCTGATAAATGGTAACTTGGTCAAATTTTGTAACTTGTGGATTTAAATCCCATATTAAAATTTGGTGAATGAGTGGGTAAGAGAAAATAATAACCATGAACTTATTTGAAAATAGACTTTTACATAACTATTTTCAAGACACTTAAATCTTTGTACCAAATATTCATTGTGCAGATAATAAAAATCATGGAAGATAAAGGTCTCTCTTCTAAACAAGAAATCGGCAAACTTTCTATAGAAGATAAAATAGCACATATTTTTAGCTTTGCAGGTTCTATGATCCTATTGTGTTTAACCATTCAATGCTGGCTTTGCAACATGTAAGCAGTCACTGACAACATATAAATAAACACCTGTTTTCCAATAGAAAATATTTATTTATAAAAATAGATCATGAACTATTTTCCTTACTCTTATAAACTCAAGTTAAGTGTGGACTAACAGCAGTCAAAAGAGATTGGCTTTCAAGATTTGGTCACTTCCTTTCAATATTCTTGAGAAATAGAGTAAAGGATTAAATACAAACGTTAGTCCTCTGTCAACAAAAAGAAGGTTTCTCTGAACTAAATCTCAACGTAACATTTATTTCAAAAAACATCCATCCACCAGTGTAAATCCAAAATAAAAGAAAATAAATGTTTCTAAAATTTAATGGTATTGCTATAAACACAGTATCAGAAAATAGATCTGGGAGCTCCTGGCAAGATACCAAAGTGTTCATTGTTGTAAGGCAGAGAGAATGACTCTAATTTGCTCTACTTGACAAGTACAGTGAGGGGCTAATGATAATGATAATGATTTTAATAATAACTACCATTTCCTGAGCACCTGAGAAATTATAAATATGTGAGATTATTTCTTTTACTCCTCACAACTCTGTGATGGTAGCAGTAACATGATTAGCCACATTTTAAAGACCATAAAGAACACATGGACATCTTAACTGACCTAGTCAAAGGGGGCAAGTTCCCGGGGTTGGGACTTTGTGTAGAACATGCTCTTACAGCTATTAGGCACTGCTGCCCATTCACTGTCTGTCAGGACTGAGGATGTATTCAAGATGTGTGTCAGTTATTATCCGTTTATCTAAAGGAGACAAATGTGCTCATTTTGAATTGGTTTATGACACTGACACTTCAGAGAGAAAACGTGGAACACGGGAAAAATCTCATCAATACATGGTGTTTCTGGAATATCACTCCATTCCATGCTATTTCTTTCTTGTAGTTAGTCGCTATGAGAAGTTAGAAAATATTTCCCTTCTAATTGATCAAAAGCAATTATATTCTTCACACCCACTTCATAACGGGAGATTACTTGTAATTTCTATAAACTACTATCTCTGAATGTCTCAAATTTTGCTCCTGACCATCAACTCCTGGTGATCTGCATGCTATTTTGTATTTAAAGACACTTGGTTTGATACTAGACATGGTTTTCCCATAAAGGCACATGGTAGCCACTGGCTACACTTAGTCACATTCTTCTCTGGTCAAATATTTTGAGGCCAGTAGGGACCAACACATGATCTCTTATTTTTTTTCTTTTACTTTCTTTAGTACATCTTTGAGCTCCATAGTGAATACATTCACCATGGGGATTATATATATGTTTAATCCTTTTTACTTTCCTTTTCCTTCTGCTCCTTCCCTTTTTCCTGCCTCCCTGGCACATGGCTTTGTGAGTATATATATATATATATATATATATATATATATATATATATATTCTTTCCAAATAATATTTTATTCTTCTGGGATTTTTATACACAATTAAGATAAAATGAGTTCTTAAAAAAAACTCTAGAGAATCAAAAGTTGGTGGTTGAATATTACACACTAATATGTGTATACTGATTGCCTTTCTAATCATTGTTAAACCTACATTATTAACAATATATGTTGCAGTGGTTTTTCTTCCTTCCTTTTTTTTTTTTTTTTTTGATTTTGAAGGAAGAGTTGGGCATGTTCTGGAATAAAAGATTCTATTTTATAATAATGCAACCTAACTTCCAGTTACTACCTAACACATCCTTGGATACGGCAGTCAGTCATATTGAATTTTCTAAGGCAACACTGATTTTTACTTTGCTCTCCTTTTGATGTAAGAGTGGGTCAAATTTAATAGAACTAACAGGTATTTTCACAATTTCAACATGATTAGCTACACTGTATGTGTAGCTATAGGTGAATTATTTGTATAAAGCCAATAAAGAAAATATTCTCCTGAATAATTCTCCTGAAAATGTAAATCTATAGTCTGTTTCAAAAATTCAATTCCAATTATTAATTTTTCTATCTTTCTAATGCTTTGGATATTTTTGCCAATAACTGCCTTTTAATTGCATTTTAATACAAGTGGTACTGAAGTTATTTCTATATGTTTCATTTTTATTTTCTTCTGAGTGTGTCTAATTCTTTTGTACAGATGTATGTATTAACAACACTCAATTTAAATTTTAGTATTCGTTATGTTCATGAGAAAATGCTCTTTCTGTTAGTAGTAATCAGAATTAGCTGCAAGCAAAATCTTACACAAAGAACTCTTCAGAACTTAAAAGAACATGTTACACACCTTTTGAAAAGTTGGTGGCCATAGGGATGACAAAATTGTTTATTTTATTAAGCCAACAATTAAATCATTATAAGAGTAATATAACTATTCTGCATTGGCTTAAAATAGTTTTAAAATATTCAAGTTTTTCATGGTAAATATTTGAAGTAGTTGTAATATACAAAGTAAATGAGAAGTGTGGTGTAAAGTGGATTAACTTTCAACATCCAGAAATGAGATTGAATCCACCATATATTCATTATCTCACTCTTGGCTCAGTTAAATGATTTCATTCAGCTTCCATCTCCTTCTCTCTAAAATGGAAGTAAACAATGCTGTCATTTTGTCCTGATGTTTCTATAATAATACTTGCAGGGTTATTATTTAACTGTTATATATTTAGAAGGCATTCAAGATATGCTGGATACTGCCTTTTGCATTGTCTTTTATTTAAAATACTACATATAAACTTACTTGAAGTAAGTTGCATGAAGTTTTCATAGTTACTTTTCCTTAAATTTCCAACTCCCTTACTCCAAGTGAGGTTGTCCTATAAGATATTTTCTGATCTTGGGGAAGAAATAAATCCATGAACAAGGGAATCAATACAGAACCTAGAAGTATGGTGGCATCTGAGGAAAATAGAATAAATTGTAAAAAAGTAAGAAGAGGCAAGTGCTACTTAAAATGAGTAGCTACCAATTTTCAATTGTGCACAAGATATTCCCCATTCCCTTATCAGCCTGGGTGATGCAAATTAAGCCAACTATAGCCATGGTACAATTTCTTTAAAAACTTTAGTTAGATTTTTTTGAGTAAGTTTAGTTAATGTTGGTTCCTCTTCTTTACCAAGTTTATTTACAAGAAGAAAAAAAGAAAAACAAGAAGACAAAGACCCAATGATAATCATTATAATCAACACAATCTTCATGTAGTTACCATGGAATCCGCCGAGGAACGATCTTTCAACATCACAATTGATTTGCTGTATCCATGTACCAAGTCCCACAAGGAACATGATCATTATGAACCACAAACATGTACAAAATAGAAATTTCTAGGTGACGGCGTACAAGAGATGGAAAGACTGAAAGGGAGAAGAGAGGAAGGGGTAACAAAAAATACCAACTCCCCATGCTAAGTGTAATCATATGTACTACAAATATATACCAAGAAACAAAAAAATAGAGAGAAAGAAAAAAAGAAAGATTGATGATTTCAAAAGAAAGAGAGAAAAAATAAAGTCCTACTGCAAAAGATGTAGAAAAATGTCTCCAGGGTTTGGCTGGATACATACAACCAGCAGTTACACCTCATTGCCTATGAGTCTTGCAAATATTTTATCCCTGTGTAAGAAGCAATAACATCAACTTCAGCCTGAAAAGCTCTCCAGGGAACTTCAGAAAGATAGCTAATATAAACAGTGTTCTAACATCTTTGCAAAATGTCCCATATCAAGATACCTACAGATGAAGGTGTAGTCAATATTTCAAGAAATGTGAGTGCTCCCTCTATAAAGATACTTTTAAGATACCATTAGAAATATTTACACAAAGGCAGCTACAAATTTACCCTCTGCATTAATGTTACCGAATAATTATGAAATTCAACTTGTGAAAGTTTTATAACACTGTCTGATTAAAATTTAAATGATGATTAAAGTAAGAAAATAAATTTATAGTAAAAGACCTACATAGTAAAAAGGTAAGAAGTTGCTATTCTTCCTATACAAAAAGCAATAATCAACAGATCATATATCATTATAGAGATGGAATGTTTTTACTTTTCTTGGTTACTTAGTAACTTACTATAATGTAGAATAAAACCATGAGACTATATTCACATGTGCAAATTAAAAGTTTCAGAGAACTAAAAAGAAAAGAAAAAGTTGAGATACCAAAATCTAACTTTGAGGAAAAAGTTTCTTTCATTATCTCTCTAGATATTTTTTTAAAAATCTTATGAGAAAAATGGATATAGAAGAAATATTATCAACAAGTTTATGAGAAAAATGTTCATAGAAGAGATAATATGAATTAGTTTATCTAGAGAGAAAATTGCTATAAACTATTACTAAACATAAGCCTTATCTGAATTCACTGTTAATTGATGATAAAAATACACATCAAATGAAAAACACCCTAAAGTAAAATTTAAACAAACATATAACCTTAATCTCTTTATAAACTTTATCATTTCAAAAATAGCCACTTCAGAAAGCAGTTATTTTTTTCTTTATTATTTCATTTATCAATCTATCTTATGAAAGCACTCCATTCTTTTGCATGAAAACTATCAATTATATTAATGGAATATTAAATTTTCTAGATTCACTTTCTTACCAATTTCATCAGAAACTATAATATTTACATTTTAGTTCCACAATGAACAGTGATAGAATATCATGGATTTAGTCCAAATTCCTTAGATCTAAAGAGAGCTCAGGACCATTGCTAAAGTAAAAAGCGGCAGGAAGTCTCACCTCTCATTAGCAAATTTTCTTACCATCCAGTTTAACTTTGAAGTTGTCAGCCTCAGATTTTATCATGCAATATCAACAAATCACTTCATGGAAAATCTATAGCAATGCACAGTCCTCTCAACAGTTTATTACAAAGGCAAAATGAGAAACTAGCTCTCTCTTCATAGTTCCTTTTCTATTCTTTTGATGTAAGGCAGAACTGTTCTGTTTCAAAATAATTGCTCTGAGATGTCATTATCCACAAATGCCAGGTCTCATTCTAGGACACTTGCTGATAAAGTAAGCCTTTTCCTGACATAAACAGTCAGTTGCTGCAGTGCAGAATGCCAGATTAGTCAGTTAGAACTTTCAATGCAGAAATTCAGCGCGATGCAGTCACCCACATAAAGCAGCACTTACCTTAATTGAAATATGTTCTGTGAACGAGGTGAGAAATCCGTCAAATCAACCGTGAATGGGGTGGGGAGATCGAAGTTTTCAATCAACACCCTCCAAGCGGCGGCGGCGGCGGGGTGCTGTCCCCCTTTTCTCTGTTTATGTTGAGCTCCTCGCTGTCTAAGGGGAGAGAAGAGATCAACTGAAATCCTCAGAGATTCCCAGTGAATGAGCACTCAGCGCTGTTTCTGAGCGGAGATTGTCCGCCAGCCCGGCCGGCCGGAGCTGGCTGTCCGAGGCTCCCTAACTGCTGTGATGGACTGCTGTCTGTCCTGGGGCCGCCCTGCTCATTGACCTGATTAGCAAGGAGGGCTCCCTACCCAGAGGCTCACACGCATGGTCCTGGTGGGTCTCCTGGGAACTAGAAAGGAACCCAGGCCACTTGGGAATTTGGTTTTTCCCAGCCTAAAGGGGGAAGGCAACTATTTGTATAATTTGCAAGATTAGCCACTGTGTTAGCCATTTCATGACTTAAACAAATGTCCTTTCCCCTGCCGTTTTTCAAGATGTGTTCGTGTTGGTTGTAAGGATCAGCGAACACATAGAGAGCTGATTTGTCAGACAAGTCTAAAACTGACAACTGCTTAAGCAATGTGGTAAAAGAGCTGCACTGGACTTTTGCCTCTAGCTTACTACACATATTGAGTTCGTCTAAGTAAAATGGATTTAAAGATTTATTACCCCCCCACCTGAGTGTAACTCTCTGAATTTATAAAAAGGTAGTATTCATACTAAGTGAGTGTATTTGGCAATTATGAACAATCAGGAGCACTCAGATCTAAGCATGTACAACAGATCATTGCTTTTGGGGGTCTTCAAAGAGCATTTTCACTTAGTTGAACAAGTGCAAAGGTGTTTACATTGGGCTATTAACCTCAGTAAGGCAGAAGAGAGAAATATTTACAAGTCCTGAATCATCTATTATCTGTGGAAATATGTTTCACTTAATCAAAATAATCAAGGTTATGAAGGGTTCTAAGAATGCCAACCAACTTTCCGAATGTGGTCAGTGCCTTTATCTGCCTGCAGCTCCCAGCCCCTGACCCTGACCCCTTAGCAGCCGGCTGCTGAAGGTTTCACACCCAGAGTCCCGAGTCCCCCCAAGGCATCTAACTCCCTGAACAAAGGTCATGGAACTGAAAGGGGGAGCCCTCACGTGATTGATTTCTGACAGATCTCACTTATGCAGGAAAAAATTATGCAAATAGCAGAAAAAGAACAGATGAAAAAGTCATTTGTGGGTCTTGAGGGTGAGAAAATTCTCATCACCAGTGCCAACTGCCTGTCCTCTCCCAGTGACGCCGGGTGGTTTGTGCAGTCTTTCTCTTTCCCCAAGTAGGTCTCATGAGGGACATATGGCATCCCCTTGGGGCTGGGCAGGGTGTGTGTGTGCGTGTGTGTGTGTGTGTGTGTGTGTGTGTGTGTGTCTGACAGAGAGAGAACCTATATTAGCATTGCAGTATGTACATGTCACTTACCAAAAAAAATTAAATTAGGGAATACACAAAACAAACAATAACTTGTCTGTCTTATATACCCCAAGCAAACTTTTAAAAATAGTGATGAATTAAAATGCGAGCTCCTTGGTGGAACTTCTTGGGCAGAGTAAAACTCAGTGTAAATGAGTAGCTGGAAATAGCACAGATGCTCATATTCCAACTAAAAGCAGATGTGGCCTGCAGAAGCCCTGGAGGAGGGGCTGGCCTGCCTCCAGAGCCAAGGCCTCCTGCTCCCTCAGCTGGTGGAGGGCGAGAGCTGAAGGTGAAGGGATGATCAATATGCTTCTGGAGCAGAGAACAACTTTGCTGCTGTGAAGCAGGAAGCACATTATCCAATTATAGACTGGCGTTTAGAAAGCGCCAGTAGAAGAGAAGCAGCTTAAATCGAAACTGGTGCACCCTGCTCATAAATAGCAAGCAGGAAATAGAACTGCTCATTCCTTCTGAGGGGTCTCAACTGTGTCACACAGCATTTGTAATGAAAATTGCATGGATTTCATGCTTCTGCTAGGTAATGGCTCCTGCAATTAAACGTTTCTGTTTCGCAAGCTGGTCTCAAGTGCATTCTAAGGATCTTCTCAGACAGGGACTTCTTTTTAAAACTTTAACCCAGGTTATATTTTCCTGACTCCTGTCTACCTGCAGTTATTTTCCTAAACTAATACAGGAGTGCAGGAAATTAACTCGCGCTAGTGCCGGATTCTGTCTGAAACTTTGACTGCATAAGATTGGCCCCAAGGATACTTGCAAATGACCCATGTTGCCATGCTCTTGGATGAGCCTTTCACTCTAAAACCTTTTCTGTAGAGGGCATGAATGGCTCTTCAGTAAGTTTTCAACCTATGTGGTGCCCAGTTGATTTGATGTGTACTGGCATGCACGTGTTCCCAAGCAAAATAAAAGCAAACGCCTGGACAATGAGGGGCAGTAGCGTTGGAAAGGAGAATGCATATTGTGTGAGACAGTTGCTACAGGCCGGCTGTCCTGAACGGACTTCAGCAGTCCCTGCTCTCTACGAACTCCTAGGTCAAACTTGATAAGTCGGTTTTACTATATTTTAAAAATCCTTGTATCATAGAAAGTTAAGGTTCAGAGAAGATACATAAATTGACGAAAGCCACACAGCGAACTCAGACTTAAAACTCTGTAACAATATAATTTAAAACTTTTGTCTGCCCCCCTCCAGCCCCCCGGTATTGAACCCCTAGCCTTCACAATGAGCTCCATCCACAGCCCTTTTGATTTTACTTTTTTATTCCAACACAGAGTATTGCTAAATTACAAAGTTGCCTATCTTGGACTTGAATTTGCAATCCTTCTGTCTCACCCTCCCAGCTGGGATTATAGGCATCCACCACCATGGGCACTGCACTTTAAAATATTAATTAACATTTACAAATTTCCTCACATGAAGACAAACAAAATATATACTTCTTACAGGATAGGAACATTGTGCGGCTAGTTTACATGGCTTGGAAAAATAATTCTTGCACTCTTAAAAGCAAAATTTTGCTTCTGTTCACAAACGTTGTATAAAGTGATGAACAAGGCAATAGGGCAATAGCCATCTTCCCTCCTAGAATCATGGGATAAGTTAAGTTTGTGAACAGAGGCACCACTGTATTGTGTTGTAATAATTTAGGCGTAAGATATTGTTTGGTATATAGCAGCAGAAAATGAAATTCAAAAGTAAGCTGACCTAAAAATTAATCCCAGTCTAAAACTTTTAAGTGAGGTTGAACTGATTAGCACAAATCGATCAACTTCAAAAATAATTCTCTTGCAGTTTATTTGCTCTCTCAAACAAAGATAGTATTGTTTTTTTAAATAGAAAGATTCTTCTATACTAAAAATGTGTCTACTTCCAGAATATTTGCTGGCCAAACTTCTGATGATTTTTGACATCCAACTTCTCTAAAGAGCATAATGTAATAAAAATGTTCAAAATTAAAATGAAGCTGAAAATTTCTAGATTGTTCAACCTTTATCCAGAAGTTTCTTAAATATCACACAAACTCACCATTTCATGTTGCCCTGAAAATCCCAGTCACTTTCATAAGCCTTACAGAGACGTGTTGTTACCATGCTTTAAAAATCTCTAATAAAAATTGTCTGAGATGAATTATGGTAATTCTAATTAATTCAGTCTTCAAACTTTGCCAAGAACTTTTTTTGCCTACTATCTCATTTGATTCTTACAGGAATCTTGTGAAATTGGTTATTGTAAGTTTTTTTCTCATATTTTAATGATAAGAAAATGAAGAATTTAAAAGAAAAGCAAATGTGTGTCCTTGATCTTTAAAACTTCGTGGAAAATGTTCTCCTTTTCAGGCAATTTTTATGATTTTCTACTATGACTAATAGATAAGTTTACTCTGAGTCATATTGTAGTGGGAAAGGAAGCTAGATGGATATATAAACAAGACACTTTCTTCATTTTAAGTCTGCTCTAAAGAGTATAAACTGTGATTGTCAGTTAATGAAGGAAAAATTACTCTGAGCTGATAAGGAAATTACGATTTATACATGAAGTCATTTCTCCACTTAGATTCCCCCTAGACTATTCCTGACCTTGGTTATTAGTACTTACATGTGATAAGATAATTGTCCAAATGTTGATTTTGTGATTCTTACATAAATCTAATCACACATCTCCACTCAAATTTAGATTAAAATATGACCTCCCTACAACTTCTTGTATTGATTTAATTATCAGAAAAGAATAAATCCAAGGACATTAGTGTTAATTGTTTTAAATATAAACGAACAACAAGCTCCTAATAACAAATTGATCTTTCAGCAGCGGCATGGACCTAATACTATCACACAGACTTCTGCTGAATGCAAATAGATTCTCATACAGTATATGATAGATGCTTTTGTGTATGTCTATGGATGCTGAGTAGCTGAATTTACTACTTTTAAGAGAAACTGCACATTTTTGAGATCATCTTCATTTATATAGATTCATGAGTTTGAGACATGATGAAATTAAAAAAGAAAAGAACTCTAGACTGGATATCATAAAATTGAACTGTAGTCAAAATTCTGGCAGTAAGTACCTATATAACCCTGAGACATTTAAAGAGCTTCTACTTAATAATTTCATTGGAAATGTGAGGAAATTAAGCTACATTATCTCTAAGATTTCAGCCAACTATGAAAATATATTATCAGACTAATAATTTTTGATATTCTTTCTATCTAATTCAGAAATAATCAAGCAGGCAAAATGAAAAAGTTGAACAAAAATACACAATTTCACTACTCTCTTACCTTTTCATGGCCCTCACAATTCAATTGTTTTACTCTGTAAATAACATTATAGCAAAGGAATTTTGATTTTATAGTTCAAGTAATTTAAGAGTCAGCCACCGAGTTACTGATTTGAAATGGTACATGAGTAGATTAAAAATATTGCTAAGGTCAGTAACATTTTCTAAATATTTTTTAAACAGTTATAACATTTTCCTATAAAAGGACATAATTGTTTTATTACAACCAGATAGAATGCTTGGATGCTTAGCTTTTTTCTTTATTGTCATGGTCATTAAAAATTGAGAGGTAATTTAAATAAAATTATTAAGAATTAACTCAAAACTGGGAAGCATTCTTGAAGAATGTACATACAATATTAATACACTTTGTGTTTTTAAAACCTCATTTCTATGTTAGTAGGCAGTTAATTTAAAATAACCAAAAGGAACACTAGATAATTAAAAAGAAAAAAAGGGTTTCAGCAGACATAATTGCTTGGCATTTTTAGACCTTTCTCCTCAGCTCAGAGTTATCCTGTTTTATATCTTTCAGATATGACAATTAAGTGCAAACAAAAAGAAATAAATAATACATAAATTTTAAGAATATTGAATTCAGTTTATACTTAGTTCACATAAAATTGTTGAAAGTTAGCGATCACTAAAATCCAAATCACATACATTTTTTGCCACAATTTAAAACTGTTATTAAATAAATACATGGATGATAATTAATGAATACTATTATTTCTTTACTGGGTATTTTATCCTTTTTGGGGAGTGAAAATGTCAAGAAGAAATACAAACAGGTAGATATCACAGAAGGCATTAATTTAGAAACAGTATCAAATGAATTTTCTGCTGAATAATCATTTCCAGAATTGTGTCTTAATTTATATGTTCCTATTCATTTGAAATTATCTAAATTTATATTTGATTCTTTCAAAAATCATTTATACTACCACATACCTATTAGAAAAATTCAAACCAAAAAGAAAATATATAACTAATAATACTATTTCTTGGCATTGATATGAAATATCTGTAAATCTCATACATTAAAGGGATGGGAAATGGCATAACTGCTTTGAAAAACTATTTCTTAAAAAAAAAACTAACAAAATAATTTCTTAAAAAGTTAAACAAGTGCTTGTTGTGTGATATAGCCATCTTTTTCTGAGATATTCACTCTAAACAAAAGAAAGCATATGTCTATCCAAATACTTGTATACAAATGACTGAATATTTATAATAGCCTCAAGCTAGAAACAGCCCACATACTATTAACAGAAGAAGGAATAAGCTCAGGTACACCTACAATGGATTAATACTTGGTAGTTACAGGGGGGGAAATAGCAGTACACTAAAAAACCAAAGTGCCAGGTCATTATGAAAATGAAAGAAAGCCAGAAACACAGCACAACTATTGTATCATTCAATTTATGTAAATTTCATAAATCTGGAAATTAATCTGCAAAGACAAAGCAGCTAATTGGTTGAGAGTAGAATGAAGGATGACAAAAAGTTGTAGAAAAATTTTAGTATGATAGATATTCAGTATCTTAATTGTGGTTGTAGTAAAAATCAGAGGTAAAACTCCTCAAATCTTATCTAATTTTTCTCATTAAATATGTGCAGCTTTTTGTATTTAAATGATTACCTCAATACATATTTAAAAAAAACACTTTCCCCTGGTTTTCTTTCATAAACCATTGTCATATTTAAACTGTTAATGTCATATTATATCTGTAATAATCTAATAACTTACAAGCCTTTAACACTATTTCGTATTTCTAGAGAAATCATATGGGATTTGGAAGAAAATTACCTATTTTATATTTCTAACTATTTCTTAAATTGTATAGAGTATTCTCCATTAAATCACAGTTTAAGATAACTTTAAACTTAATGTCCTAGTACCTATCTAGATAACAGTTCAGTAAAATTTTATATAGGGAAATAAAATGCCTTTCCATTTCAAACAATGGCCACTCTGAAATTCTTAATTACTTTTTGATAAACATATATCATTGTCAATTTTTTTGTAAGTACCCTGTGATCTATATTGAAATGCTACTCTACCTATCTCCAGCATGCATGACAGAGCAAGCAACAGTATGTTACAGACAAGTAATTGGGCTTTCTCGGGCTCTAACTGCATTTGACAGGCTTTCAGATGAAAATACTTTATGCAGCATTGTAAAGTCGGTCTAGTTGCAGAGTAGTTGTAAAAGAATCTTCCTCTTATTCTTGTTTTCTTATTTACTAAATTGAACTTTTTCTTGAGATTTCATGGTAACTATATTAAATTCTACATTTTGGGTTCTCCTTTCAGTTACACTGAAATTTCCTATCATGTCAAATTGCTCTTTTTCAGGACAAGCAAGTCAGTAATTTGCAGCCAGAACATAAAGGATATGTTCTCTCCACCTTCCTGATTCTGTTTTCCTTATTGAAATAATCTAAACTCTCCATAGTAATACAGGATTTAACATAGCCTAAACTCTTGGTGAGCAGTGTGAAATAAACCTTCTATCTACTGCTCATCTAATATACAAAGACCACAGCTTTATAATAATAGTAGAATAGTGGTGAAATTGTGATGATTTGAGCAGTGTACTTCCTGATCCTAAAATAACACAATAAAACCAATAGAAATTTTAAATTCTTGTGACATTAAGTCATATATGTCTCACTATATTCGGGTAAATAAAATGATAAAGTTTTATGAAATAAGTTGATACATGTGATAAAATAAGGAAAATGATCTAATAGATTCACAGCAGTAATAAGGTAATGGTCATAAAATGAAGACTCAATTGATATCACCTATAACAGTCCAAACAGGTAATGTGTGCACTGTATATACCTCAAATAAAACTTTGGTTTCATTTGTAAATGATTATGTGCATTTGGATATAGTCTGAACATGTGTAATACAGTTGTTTATATTATAAATCTTGGAGAAGGTTTTCCTATTAAAAAGTTTTTATGATTTAATTAAAATATAAAATTAAAATGTCTATTTTTAACGGAAACGATAAAAATATACTAACAAAGTGCTGGTGAGCATATGAACTGCTATTATATCTCAGATGAGCATCTTTGAATTTTCTAACCATATGGTGAGTGTGCATACATCCATGTGTGTAGGTATGTGTATATGTATGCAAATACATTTATTGACTGATGTTGTAGACGTCATTAAGAAGATATTGTACATAGCATCGTTGTTTGTAATAATGAGAAACTAGAAATATTATTTTATATTGAATAGATATAAAAACAAAAGTCTCATATACATATCAATTAACATGGTTTAGAAATATATTTTAAAATGGGTAAATTCTCATACCATATGGAAAAAATACATTGCAATAGAACAGATGCCTCTCTACATATATATAATTATGAATCTATAATATATAAAAATACATAGAGGAGGTTATATATCATGAGAAAATAAACATATTTTTCTTAATTGGCATTAAATTTTAGTAGGTTAAGTCTTCTTACATCTTTTCTGTAAGTGTAAGCTTGAGAAAGTTAATGAAAGGGATAATCATTATTTCTTCCTTCATTTTCCAGGGCTTTTCTGCTTTTTTGTGTATGCCCACGAATACAAAGAAAGAGGAAATCACAATATAGATGACTACATAGAATTCAGGTTTCATTAAAGAATATCTAACTTCTTTCAAAGTGGACTTTTGTTCTTTCGCAGTTTCAAATGGCATGGAATTTGAGTGGGGTAAATTTCTTTCTTTCTTTTTTTTTTTTTTTGGTACCAGGGATCAAACTCGGGTCCTTGCACTTGCACGGCAGGCGGTGAAACCACTGAGCTAAATCCCCAGCCCTTGAGTGGTAAATTTCATCAACTGAAATATTTCAGAACCAAAGCCTTAGTTTGACAAGTGGTAGTAGCTACATTCTCATTCTCACTCCCACCCTTTCCATGGAGGATGGGTAAACGTCAAGTAAACTGATCCAATCCCCCAGAGAAACAGAACAATTATTGTATAGGAGATGCTTCTAAGAAGATGCTTTAGTCTGAAAAAAAAATCAATATTCTAGGGCATAGCAAAATCCCATGGCTTAATGCTGTCTTTTCTTTTTCACTGTTGGAGCTACCCTAAATGGCTCTTCAATGTATCACAGGGAAGGAATCCAGGGTTCAGGTTGGGTTTTGAAGTAGATACAAAGGTATGGTCTTCTTTTGTTTTGTTTAAAATCTTTTTATTCATAATTTTCATTATGAAATTTCAAACAAATATAAACAGTAGAAGACAGGAGACCCTCATGTTCTTATCACCCAACTTCATCATTCGGACATTCTTGGCCGATCTGGTTTCCTAAGTATTCTATTACTTTGGCCACTCACCACTTTTGGATACTTTTGAAGCAAATCCTGTCCATTACATTAGTCCACCCATTAGCATTTCAGTGTGCTGTGTACATAAGGATTCCTTTCTGTTCTTTAGTTTTTAAAGGCTATCCAAATGATCATTATCACAGGGTGTTTTCTTTTGCTTTGATTCTAAGTGAGCAATGCTAATTACCTTTAGATTTTATTCCATTTGAATCTACTAGGTTTTGTTGTTTTCATACAGTGATACCACACTGCAGACTTAAAAATACTTCAGTCAGCAAATAATACCTTAAACTTTATTCTAGCAGCCATTTCTCACATGTCCCAACATGTCCAATTGATAGTACCCAAGAACAACATCTGAAGATACCTTATTTACTATAAAGCATAATAATTTACAAGCCACTCTTTTGTTCAAAAATAAAAACTTCAATAGTCTACAAATGCTTGGTGGATAAAATGTAAATTTCTTATGTATAATCAAAAATTATCCTTAATGTGTCCGTTAAGTAATTTCCTATAATTTAAAAGATGAAAGCTAGTCTCTTGAACTGTTATTCGAATGTAAGCTTTTATTCTTTTAGTTTATTTTTTGGCATTTGCATGACTTATTCCAGACCCTAAAATACCTGTTTAGTTAAAAGAATCTGTAGCTATTTGGTAGCTAGCACAGTGTTTAATGTAAGTACTGGATACAAAATAGACACTTGGTAAATATTTGCTGGAGAAATGGTAAAACGGCCTATTGAATAAAGTATTGGCTTTCTATAAGGGGCCGATGTTTACGGGCTCCATCATTTTACTATTCTATTTAAAAGCAGCACAGAAATTTGTTTGGGGAATTAGATTTCCAGATGCTTGTGCTCTGCTTGGGAATACGAAAAGCTCTCACAATCCGCCACACCAGAACTCTTTTCATTTAGCACAGTTCTCTCAATGGGGCTACAACACAAGGACCATTTATCTTTATCACACGGGGATTTTTTTTTAATCTAAAGACTAAAAATTAGGTTGGTAATTTTTAACAGAAAAAATACTACTTAGTTTGACGTGCCTTTTTATGTATGTCGTATTTTACAGTGACAAGCTAACTTCACAATTTAATTGAATAGTTTTCTGTCTTACTGCGTTGGTGCTCCTCCATTTTAAAAATGAGTTATTTTTTACTTAATAAAATTACCATTTTATGTTTCTAAGTTCAGTGCTATAGATATGAAAATATCAGAATCATATTATTCATAAACATTTCTTGAGAAAATTAATATTTCACAATTTATATCTTCATTTATAATTACTGCACAATTTATTATATTAACAGCAGAGGACAAAATACTTTCAGTTGGTTGTAAGATGATGGATTATAGTAGAACTAAGTTGCTATGCTGTGCTTTTACTTGCTTTAATTAAGAAAAATTCAGATAATCAGGAAACACTTTCCAAAGCAAAATGATATAGCAGTAGATTAAGTAAATAAAATCTATAAAAACAACAAGAGTAACCATTTCATAAAAAGTTCTAATTCTCAATATTGTAGAATTACTAAGGTGCAGACTTTATATATTCTTTCTAATACTTGTGTGTAATAAGAAGAGGTTTTGGCAGTTTTCTGGTAAAAATTTGATTGTTTTTAAGCCAGCAACTTGATATGAACTCAGGCTGTCATGGTGTGAAGTTTGGATTGTCATTAAATGAACATCTTAGTTGAAGATCTCCTAGGTGACTACTCTTAGGATCATTTACTCAATTCACTGTATTATAGAAGAGCTCGAGAAATATAATTGAAAGTCACACGTGTTAAATGTGGATGTTCTGAAAGCTGGTCTAAGGTTTGTTAGAAAGTTGAGGTGACAGAGGGACATAAATCATCTCCAAAGCTGTTGGAGCTGAGGGTGCCCCTTGGGTTACCCTGTGAGGCATCGTAGTTTAATCTCTTAGGCATCTGTTTCAGCTACATTCCTGGGTTCTGTAACTAGTTATGTGGTTATATCTGGGATTTATAACTACTTTGTTCTATTACCCATTCTGTTTTCCCTTGTCCTTTACAAGCACCCCATCAGGTCTTGGTTCTTCACAAGGTGACCCATGCCTTCATTCCTGATGATTGTAGGCCAATTGCCAACCTGTCTGGATGAAGATGTTGTGGTTTCCCATTGACCTGAGTAACCAAACATGGTTATAGTAGGGAAAAAGTCTAAGAGATCTCTTGCAATCCAAATATATTCTTCCTTATGTGGAGTAATTGTTCAATTTTCTCTTGGCGGTCTGGCTCAATAACCCGGCTATCATTATAGCTCCCCTTTTACCTTCTATACTCAGAAGCACGAGAAGTCCAAAATAACCAGAGGGAAGTCCTAGCTTCCAGTTCAGTGGGGGAGGTCATTGTTGTGCCTCCTGCTATTATCCTTTCAGACCCTGGAACTAAGACTTTAAGGAGAGGAAAGCATAAGGTTCTGGGAACAGAAAACAAAATTTTCACTAGTGGACCACTAGGGGTACTGGTGAGTGGTAGCATTCCCAATTCCACTCCTTGATTCCTGGACCCTTGACCTTAAAAAAATAAGTAAAGAAAAAAGGATTTTAGTAGTTTGACCAATATATTTGTGTTTGGTTTATTCCAAACTGGTCACACTCATGAAACATTTTTACTGCTCTGATTCACACTAGTGTTTTATCTGGATGTATGATTCAAAATATGCAACAAGAGGATTTTATTTGTATGTTTTTAAAATAAGACTTGCTACTATTGCTGTTATCCAAGCAAGTGAGAATTACAACATTCCCACACAGCTAAAGGGGGATTTCTAGAATAGGAAATCTACTCTTATCTGTTTAGAATTTAGCAGCAGAGGATTGGCCCACCCAAATCCTACCTGCAATTGCTTCTTGCTGTTACAAGGCTAGTGGGAAATAGAATACCTCAGAACATAACCCTTCTGAGTTTTATAATAGAAGGCTAAATGACTAAGGCATTTATGAAACCTGGGCCGAGAGACAATATCAATGCAATGAAAAACATAGTCTTCAAAGAGAAGAGAAAAATCAGGTTTGGGTATTTTTTTATAATTGAATCACAAATAGGTGAATCCCATGTGAAGGACATTCTAGAAGAACTGTTATGATTAAGAAATGTATCACTACCAGTGGATAAGGGTGCATATTTCCAAGAGAGAAGCTAGTAAGAAACAATTTGTTCAAAGTTGAGGATGTTATATATTTAAATATATAGTCACACGAATATTATCACTTGAAAACAGAACTTTTTCATGTGTGTACCCCACACAAAAGTAGATAGAACCCCAAATTTGACCTGGGAGCCCATTTGTCAATCTAGAGGATACCAATACCAAATTGAACCACAGTGCACATATTTATTCATTTAAGTTGTGCTTTTGTAAGAAAAAATGAGATGAGTTATGATTTATATATAACAAAGAATGACATAACTCGCAATGCTCCCAAAATATTTCTACATTTTATATACACAAATATTCCGATTTGTTAAAAAAAACCTGTCAAATACAATCTCTTTTAAGAAATTATAACTTACAGAAAAATAGATATATTTTTTCTCATGAAGTAAACACTATACATGGAAATTATGGCATAACATCTGCCTTATGATTTCCAAAAAATATACCAAAGGAATTGATTAGTGTGAAATATTCACCACAATTTTACCCTGTGACATTTTCAGTCAATGATAATCTTAGGGCAATATTAGTTAATATATACTGTTTGAACGATGTAGCAAAGCATTCTAAGATCATAAACATACAAAAGTATAGCTCTTTAACATTCACTCTTTCCTCAAGATTCATGTAAAGATTAGAGGAAGATACTTTTATTAAAAGTAAATGAGAAACAATCATTTGTTTTTGCAGTTCTCTAGGCCTTTATATTCTCCATGAATAAATGATAAATTGAAGACAATAAGATAAATTATTGGTAATACAACTGAAATGACATTTAAAAATTACTAAAAATATTATCGCTTTACCATGAGCTTTTAATCTTTTTCATCTTTAGTTTTAAGACAATACCATTGTTTTTTAGAGAAAAGTTTATTGACTGAACATTTTTCTAGATAAATGGATAACCTTTCTTTTTCACTCTTGTTTGTACTCTTAGAAATTACCAAGGGAGAAGAAAGTGTCAATTTGTCATATTGTGGTAAGACATATGAATTGCAGTAATAAGAAAGGCTTCCTCTTAGGAAGGGCTTGCAATTAGGGTCTACATGAAAAACAGCATATTTGCTCTGACAGTCAATCAAGTCACAAAAGTTTGCCCAATTAATAAGCATTGTTTTCTATAGCATAGTTTATTTAAAGTCTTTAGTCAAATATGGGCAAACACAGCATTGCATAGAAAGACTATGCCAGACTGTGACATCCGTGTTTCCCTTGAAACCATTTTACTACCATGGCTGTGGACACCAGTGAAGAGCTCTGGATGAAGTACAAATTGACTCTGAACTTACTGCAACTTTAAAATGGCATTTTAAACTACACATATATAATGCTATTTGGGCTGTTAATATCCGTGTGTTTTCATTTTTTTTCATCAAAGTATTACAATTGATGATCATGCTTAAAGGGTCATGATGATTCCCCACCACAATGCCAGAAAGCACTTGATCATTCCGCCTCTGGGTGTATCCATCAGTTTATTGATACTAAATGATTCATGAAATCAATGAAAAAAGAGGAAAGCCTGTTTTGATAACATATGTTTTAATGCTAATATGAAAGAAATAAAACTATTTGTCTGTATGCTTAATTACTCAAAAACTAGTTAGGCTATTGTTCGTATGTGATCTTGGTAGGATACAGTCCTCAGCCATGTGATCAAACATTACTTTAGGTATTGTTAAGAAAGCATTTTGGGGTTGGGACTGAAGTCCATAAGTAGTTGAGCTTGCATAGATTATTCTAGATAATGTCAGTGGTCTTGAGTTAATCATTTGAAGGCTTCCTGAAGAAAAGGGAAATCCTACCTGTGGGCAGAAGCTTTAGGAAAGACCTGGCTGCCCATTCTGATGGCCCACGATCAAAGTGTCCTGTGTGCTACTCAGCACTTACATTCCCTTAACCCAGTCCCTGGGCTCCAGCGTAAAACATGAACCAGAATAAGGAAAAAGAATACCAGGCATAGAACATTAATTAGCTTTAATTTGGAAAAGAGAAGTTTGGTACCCCCTTTAGATTCTTCACCAGTCTTTCTTTTTTTAATTTCTTTCATTGTTTTATTCTTTCTTTCTTTTTTTTTTTTTTGCTTGAATTCTTTTATTGGTACATTTGAGGTATACAATACATTTACATTTATCATTGGGTGCTTGTACCTGCACATGATATATCTTGGTTCTTATTTTTTCCCCATTACCTGTGTGCCCTTCACCCCTCCACCCTTCCCTATTTACATACTTCATTTCCATTTTTTTCTTTTCTCATAATTTTTCCTTTCCATTCTTTCTTTTTAAAAACATTTATAAAGAATTACTGAGCAGTATAGCTTTAAGTGCAAGTGTAAAGCTACACCGTTTGCAAGGGATGCCTTCTTTATTTTCAGGGTTCTGTTCCTCTCTGTCATAGTAGACAGAATCCTAAGACTGTCCCTATGTCTTTCACCATTTTATAATAGCAAAAGAAATGTTTTTGCAGCTGCAATTATGTTACAGTTGTCAGGAAAACCTAGATACTCAGAGAAATGTCTGAATACTTGGAGGGAAATATCTAGTTACTCTGAGATCTAGAAATTAAAGAACCGTGCAAATAAATGTTTATGTAGATGAATAAGGTTCAATACAAATTGCATTTTTAAATTAGAAATATATAAATAATGTATGAATTTAGTACATTAAAAAATTATTTGGCCAAATAATTACTTTGTTTATTTTTTAGCACTCTTCCTAGTATTTTTCAAAATTGATTAATTTCCAAATTGTTCATAGCAGTAACTTTAAGTAGCAATCATTCTTGGAACCTAATGTATAATGATTTAGATTCTTTGTGATGATTTCTGTCGAATGAGAAACAGCATGTCCATGCAGCAGACTTTTTATGGTTATTTAAAATATATTCTCTTTATTATGTTCCAAACACTGAGAAACTTCGAAGACACTAAAGCAAAACCTTTGAAAAGATTGTAATTCTCTGGTTTCATGATTGCTTGCATTCTCTTCTCTATTTAACACCTAAAGTGTCACAATGGCCCCATTAGACTGCATATGAAATGAGAACCCCACTGTCCTTTGACAAGAGTAAATCCTTTGTAACAGTGTAACACCCTTAGTGCTTGCTTTAGGAGTAAAACATTCTAGATTGTCTAAGAGCAGGATGGAATTCAGTTCATCAAAATTACACATCTTTCACAATTTTATAGATAATACAGAGTTGGAAAACGCTAGAATTGGTTCAAGCCTCAGCTTTGATATTTTATGACGCCAAACTTGGGACAGATGATTTGACTTTTGAAAATATCAGCTTTAAAATCTGTGAAACTAGGTAATACAGCATCAACGTTTAGGATATTTATAAAGATGAAATGAGAAAATATCAATGAAACACTTAGAAAAACAATGTTGAATTTTTAAAAAAAGCAAAACTAGATTAAAACAGCTTCCGAACTTTAATGATGGTTTGGTCCCAAAAGACCTCTGTTTGGAGGAAGCTTCATGCTAGTTGATGTGCAAGCAGGTTGCAGCCTAGGCGAAGAACACACTTGTGTATCTAAGCAACTGAGCCCCCAATCACAACAGCCAAGCCCGAAGCCAATCCCAGGCTGCAGGTTACCAACTATGTCCAAATAAGGCAAATGCCCAACTGTACCGATTGAATTGTCTCTGTATGCAATCTTCTGTCATTCTGGTTTAGGCCACATTCCGAAGCTTCTTTTGTCTAAAGTGCTGCCCAGTTCTAGATCTAGATTCTTTTGCTTCCTGAAGTCAATTTATAGCTAATTTACAGATTTTTAAAAACAATGCTATGGACACTTGTTAATAATATCTATTACTGAATTATTATCGGTATAGCTTTAGTAGCTATATATTTATATAAATGTAGATGTAAATATAAGGTATGCTTTTCTTAGCGTGCACAAAGCCCTAGGTTTAATCTTTAATGCCTCACAAAGATGTGAATATAAAAATATGGGAAAGCAATCAACCACAGGTAACTATATGATATGTTCATATTTCTCCTCCAAATTTCAGATATTCTCTTTATGATGTGAGGAGAATAAGAAGCTCTATAGACTCACATAGATTTTTTTTTTTGTACCAGAGATCAAACTCGGGACCTTATGCTTGCGAGGCAGGTGGCAGTATTACTGAGCTAAATCCTCGGCCGTTCTCTAGACTCTTAAAGGACAAGATATATTTCCAGTGAAAAACTTAATATTTTATTTCTATATATAAATGCTTTTCACTTCTGGTAAAAATAAATGAATGAATAACTAAATTAATAATTAAATAAAATAATTTCATAAATCTTAAACCTTCTTGACTTCTGATAATAAAAAAAGGAATTCAGTTCAGTATCTTATAGTATATATATATTTATATATATATTTATATATATATATATATTTTGTACAGGAGATCGAACTCGGGACCTTGCGCTTAATATAGTATATATTTTTATCAGGATTGCAAGGAGCCCTCTTCTGCTCTCATTAATGAAAACATAATCATGATTCTAATTAGCCTGAATATGCCCTTGAAATGAATAAATCCCTTCATCAGATAGGAGAGACGAAGCCCTCATCTTACATTACCAGATATATTTTATTCTAAGAAAAAAATTATCCTTTTTTCCGATTAAAACTACAACCTCCATAATGAGCATAATTAAAAATAAAATAATTAAAGAAACACTTTGCTTTCTTATGTAAAACTTATCTTAATAGATACATTTTAAAAAACTACTCTAATATTTCCTTGGAATGTGCAATTTAACTTTCTCATTATCACAATTAGAATTGTTCAGCTGAGTAGATATCCAGTGGTCAGGTCAGTTGAGTAGATTGCCAAACAAAATCCACTAGTATTTTGAAGAATTTCAAAACATGAAATTCATGTCAGCATTGATCTCAATACGTCACTCATACCTCTAGCATCATTGCAAATTTTTTCCATTCGTATTTCTCTGGCAAGGTGAGGAAATTCCTTTTACTAGTGTGATTGAAAGTTGTCTCCCAAACTAAATGTATTGCAATGATTTCTATTCTTATTCTTTGGACTAAAAATAGATTCTATACATATCTTTACATTGAATGGTCTTGTTTCCTAACTTCTTAGATCTAGTTAAATACAATTTACTTTCCTTTCTTTTCTCTGTCTTTGACAGAACATTGCTAGACTTCATATCAAAAATAATCTTTTTGAAGAGCAGGGATTTAGTTCAGTGGTTCCACCACCTGCCTTGCAAACACAAGGTCCCATGTTCGATCACCAGTACCAAAAAAAACCCCAAACAAACAAACAAACAAACAAAAAATTGAGCTGTTGGCTTTTTTGGGTTGATGGTGGTAGGATACAAAAGTAAATTCAAATCGTAGAACTTACAGGAACATTTCAGAATGAGTGCCAATTATTTATTTATCTGGTAAAGTATTATTCTTTGTAATGTTTTAATTGGTAAAATAACTGTCCTATAACATGAAAGCTTTTGAGTAGTTTATGCTCCAAAAATTCTAGTCTGCTGCATTTTGATTCCTTAGAAAGCTTTTATTGTTGCTCACACTTTTATTGTGTCTTTCAGTGCTTTGCTTCTTTATCTACAGTGTATCATGCACTGCTGAAGTCCTGTGCATGTAGCCTGTCCCTGGGACCAGCCATGCCCGAAGCAATGCCAGGTTAGGTGACCGCTTCGGATTTCCACATACACACATGCTTATAACTACCTATACATTACTCTATAGAATAGAATACACATTTATTTTTACCTGCCCAAGTGAGAGCCTGAGGTTTAACAAGTCACTGACAAAGGAATATCTATTGATATATGAGGGATGGTATACCTACGCTGCTATAAAGACATATTTAGAAATTCAAAATTGTAAAGTGCATACTTCCAAAGAATCTGACTACTTTGGATAAGAACATTAATTTGTTAAAAACTGTACACAGACAGCCCTAGGCCACACATACATCACGTGATTACATAAACAGAAGCTCACAAATGTGCAAACTCATAAAGACACCAAATAATGCTATATTTTATTCTGCACATTTCAAAGACCAAAAGGGTAAATCACTGAGAAGATAGCAAAAGTAGCTTTTGTGGATAACTTTTATTTGCCACAATAATATGGGATTATGTTTATTTTTTAATATCCATAATATTGCGTAAGAATTGTGGAGATGGTCATACCTGTATTCTTACTACTGCTATGGATAAGAAACTAGCTTACTGCCTAACTACTTTTTGTTTTGTTTATAACCCAGTACTACAAAAATGAGGCATCATAATTCTTTAATATTCAAGACAATTCTTGGAGAATGACTGAGAAGTACATTTGCAAAACTTCTTTACTTTGTTGTAGGAAATGGGTGTAATGATACTGGTCTTTATTTAAATTTATGTATGACAAAAAGTACAAAATTAACAGGTCATAAAATACAGTGAAAAGACAAAATTATGGGTTCTAACAAGTTTTTAAATAAAATATATTTACATAATATGTTTATATCTATATAATAAATGCATATTATAAATCTTTAACCTATTTTAAT
>NW_004624873.1:2276767-2289747 GCF_000247695.1 Heterocephalus glaber
ACTTCTGTAGAGTGCAGTATTATTAAACACAGATTATTGAGAATTTATGAAGTATATCTAAGGTTTTCTTAATTATTATAATGATTTTTTAATTTAATGAGTATTCAACAAACTATTCATTAGGGGATTTTATGTTTAATATCACTAATGAAATTAAATGTAAAAGAAGCATAGTATCGTTAAAGTAGCATGTAAGAAAAATGGCAATACTAAAATAACTATTTAGAAGGTATCAAGAGATACATATGAAAACCATATTTCATGAGGTAATGCTTCTACTGAAAACTGTTATACTATGAGGCATATTTATTCCTTCTTGTACAGGTATAAACACAAAACATATTCTTTTTATTCATAAAGTATAACTTTTATGGGTATTAAAAATAATTCAGAATAGAGAAATTGAAAAAAAGTGTGAAGTTTACCATGTATGGAAATCAAAACAAAATTCTTGTTAGACCTGCTTGAATTGCAATGGGGAAATCAATCGCCATGAATGAATTGTCTATCTATATTTTAGTCTAAAGTAAATATAAAAACAATGAAAATAGGGGCATAAAATTTTACATGGTACATTTAAAAAAGCATGCTTTTTAACGAAAGAAAAACATTAACAAAGTATATTTATTTTAGGAGATATTGTACAGATTCTCTAAATAGACCTCCAAACATAATCTTTGTTAGTGATTAAGATTCTTAAACAATACAGAAACATGCTATGATTTCTTACATTTATTATCTAAGAAAAAAACGAAGCCACCAAATAGAGTAGTTCTCATTTTATTCATTTTCTATTTGCTATTTGTAGACTTAATTTGGTCTTTGAAAGATACCATTTTCATAGATTTTGAAACAATGGAAATTCCTTTCTATAAATTTTACTTTCTCAAGAAATATATGTTAGAATAATATTCTAAATTTTTGAATTTCTTTGTCTTCTTTGAAAGGCAAGTTGGAATTTAAAAATTGTGGAATTATGTTATTTCCTAAAAGTAATAGTACAATAAAAAATTTAATAATAATAAGTGTTGACAAGTTTTCAGCATTCTATGTAAATGCTCTTATTTCCTGTGAATAATTGCCTGCTAGGGAACAATTGAGAGGATATCAGTGATGGAAAAAAATGATATTAAAATATTACCATGTTTTACTAGCTGAGTATTCTGAAGGTTTAGTATACGGTTTCATGTTGGAATGCTTTTCTAGAAATAGTCATTTTATCTTCTAGAAGATCCTTAGCAATTGTAGAAATGGAAATGCTTTATTTTCATAGTTGAGAAGAAGGCTGCAGCTGCACACACATGCAAATACACTTTCTCCTTTCTAACTTCTAGAAATTATATTTTTCTTTAATGCTTATTCATTGAGAGTTCTAGTGTAAAAAAATACTGTCTCAGCTGGGAATGGTGATGGACACCTGTGTTCCTAATTACTTGGGAAGCTGAGGCAGGAGGATCATAAGTTTGAGACCAGCCTGGACAACTTACCACAAAAGCATTTGTGAAAATACAATGATTAATAAAATGAGGGATAGGGATTTAGCTCAAGGAGAGGTCTTGGGTTCAATCCCCAGAGTGCAGGGGAATGAAAAAAGAAAAGAAAAAGAAAATACAAATAACCAACACATTTGATAAGTTGAGATTTAGGTACTAAAGAGCCCTGGCTAAGAGGAAACCACACTCATGTGCAAGTCCCTGCCTGTTTGAAGTGAACCAATTTCTTAGCTTCCAGCTCCCTCCAGTAAACTGAAAGCATCATCTCAAGCCCATGGTTTACTAATAAAAATGTCACTGGTAAGTCAATGTTACTGCTTTTTTATTGTTTGATATAAAAATAAAACAATATTAATGTGAGTGATCAAACATCAAATGTCATTTCTTCAGAGTCAGAATAGTGTTTTATAGAGACTCTCCTAAGGTACAGTATTTCTAGAACAAGAGGAACAGCAACATTTTATCAGTGTCATGGCTATATTTTTGATAGTGAGTGATATAAAGTTGGACAAGAGAAGCTAGATAAGGCCTATAAATTCCAAGACAACACACAGGAATATGACTCACATTTTACAGAAGTTTACTTGGGGCTCAACTCGTTGATGTTCTTCTAGCATACACAACAGGGACACTTGGACCTATAATTGACTTCGTCCTCTGAAGTAATTGTCAATCAAAAGTTTGAGCAATGTCATGTATTACTAACTTTGTATGATCAATTTGAACAAAGAGCTCATGTCTTAAAACTCTGATACAAAAAAGTTAAAATGAAGGAAATAAAAAACATTAGGACAGCTATTAATTTCTCATTTTAAAGAATAAATTTCATAGGTTTACAAACTCATTAGACTGAAAAAATATTTTTGCTTATCACACTCAGGATCTTTACCTAAACTAACTATTATTATACAGTAAACATAGAAATGGCACAATAGTGGAAGAAAGTATATCGTGAGAAGAGGGAGCTATATTTATACTACCTTGAATTGATATCTATCCATCATCTATCATCTGTTTGTTAATCTTTCTTTATAGACCCTAAACTTGATTGCCATAAAATGCACAGAAAATATTTCAATATAAAATAAAAATCATAAATTAAAAATATAAGTGGAAACATAGAACACAAAATTGTCCAAATTTGAAAGACAAACTGAAAATTTTTCTTAAAAAAGTTCATAGAAACCCACAAAAAGAAACAAGCTGGTAATGACTTGAAAGAAGATTTTCACAGACCGTATGGAGTTGACATATTAAAAATAGCTTATAAGCACATGGAAATATTTGATCATTTTAAAGAAATAGTATCTTATCATTTTCACGTATTTGTATATTAGGTCATCACCTTTTTAACATGTTATATAATGTTATAATATTATATATATAACATATAATCTGTATGTTAAGACTTAAACCCTCACAAATAAGTGACGTGGAGGAATGAATATATAAATGTATACTAAGTTAAAATATAGAAGTGCAATAAAAAAGTAAATATATTTTTACTAATTTAATAGTGTTATATTAGAGTAAATGATAACATGCCTAAAGAATGAATGGAAATAGTATAAAAGAGGATGAAATGTATTGACTATGGAGAAATATACAGTTACACTAGTGCTCTGATTTTGAAGTGCTTTGTTCAAAATATATTTTTTTTGGTCTGAATATTTGTATCCCTCTCAGAATTCTTGTGTTAAAGTCTTGGGATTTAAAGACCAGGCCTTGGAAAGGGGAAGTGATTACATTCTGAGGATAAACCTCTTCCTGAATGCAGTTTGAATCCATATAAAAGAGGTTCCATGGTGATTGCAGCAATCTGAGAGGCTGAAGCAGGAGGAGCATAAGTTGCAGCTCAGACTGTGCAAAAAAGTGACCTAGAGGGTCCATCTCAAAAACAGACTAATAAAAATACTGGGGATATAGCTCAGACAGAGGGCTTTAGGTTCAATTCCATGTTCTGAAATAAATACATAAGTAAATAAATAAGATTTTTCAAAGGCTCTAAAGAAATGCCTTGCCCCTCCCACTTTGGGAAAAGAGTGGAGCAATTGCTGTTCAACATAAAGGGGATCGAGCCCAGAATCACAGCTTGCCAGTTGCTTAACTGCACTGCTCAGCCTCTGCAATGCTGAGAAATAGATGGCTGTTGGTTGTGAGCAACCCGGAGTATATTTTAGTCCCAGTATCTTGAACTAAGACAGTCTTCATTGAAAAGCTTAAAAGACAATTTTTAAAAAATGATACTGATGAAGTGTGTATCAATTGTAAATAAGTCCTCCTTGAAGCAGAAAATGATGAAAGTAAAATGCTGAGCAAGCCACCTTGGAATATTGTGGTGGCTTGGCTGATAAGCATAAATTTTGAGGCCGAGTCTAATACAGTCTCCTCTAGGCAGTGGAAAACGACCTATTATGTTGTTCTTAATTCTTGCGCTTGTGGTACAGGTAGACCAGACACAGCAAAAATTCCCTTGAAGTTATGGCTAATATAATTTCCAAACGATTGACCTTGCCTACTTAGTGGCATGTTTTGTATATTTGAATCTAATTGAACTAAACACAACAGAGAATTCAGGCTTGGAGCCAGCATCCGTCTCGACTTACCCTGTTGTAAATGCCAACTCCTGAAGGAGCTTCAAGAGCAGACCAACTTCTCCAGGAAGTGTTTAAAATAGATTCTGTGCCTCAGCAATATAACACGGCTCTTCCCTGCTCCGACTGGGAAGAGCTTCTCCCAGAGTTCACCTGTGGTTAACATTAGGGAAATTGCCATTTGTCACCTGCATGGATTATCCTGGTGCAGATTTTACAGCACACTGAGTTCCCTAGTAGAAGCAACTGGAGCATTAGTAAAATAATCTATCGGGGGGGGGGTGATAACAAGAATTCCAGATGATAATGAATAATTTTGCTTGCATTATATACCACTGCAATAATTCTCAGTGTAAACAAAGTCATTGAGTCAATTTTGGCCCCTGAATGGATGTCCATGATTTAACATAAATGAAAATACAGAAGATCTTCCTGTGAGAGTCACTCAGAAAGGTGGTCAAATCATGGGAATGGAAGAAAAGTCATTGAGGAACATTTTCTCCTTGTTAGCACCAATGCCTGGCAGGTTATCAGAATCTTTCATCTAACAGTTGTGTGAAAAGACTTTTGTAAATTAAAAAAAGTCAATATGGTCATAGTATATGCAAATTGGCCAGAAGGAATCTATTTTATAGTGAATCCAGAATTTTTGCTATATTATCACAAGAGCCTTATTGCATATATTTTCATTCAATCTCACACTTATGTTTATTTTGTTCAGTATGAAACAGGTAGTAGAGTTTTGAACATGCTCCAAATGTTTAATAGTATTAGGTGTCAAATAATGTCAAGTCTTTTGGAATTAAAGAAGATACTGAAAGTGCTTCTTCTCAAAATAAATACATTTTAAATTAAAATGTTGGGGAAGGAAAATATTTTCTCATGAAGCCTCTATGGAAATTATTAGTTAGGGAAATAGTAAATGACATGTAACAATTTTTGTAATAAATATGATGCTTTTGTACCAAATATCCTGGTCATAAGAAAGCTGCACATCTATTTAAAAAGCTAGTAAAAATATCAGCTCTCCATTGAGATGATAACTACATATTTCTTAGATGCATCAACATCCATAGAAAGAAGAATATCTTACTCCTACAGCTTGGGTGCTTTGAAGGACTGATATTTCCCTTAAAATCTATCAGTGAATTTTCTTAACAACATTAATCAACCAGAATCAGACATAAGTCCATTTCTGAGCCAATTATGCTCCAGGAAATAGGATTAATATTAGACATGTTAATTCAAAAGATTTGTATTGATAAGCATCTGCTGAGATATAGAACACTATGGGAACAATATTCTGTAAGAAGGAATGAAAAATGGAATCGATGGTAAGTGCTCCTGCTCATATATGCTACAGTATAAGTATTTTTGTACTTGGAATTGAATCCAGGGCTTTGCTCATGCTAGGCAAACACTCTAGCCCTGACCTCCACACTCAGCTTTACTGTGTTAAGATTTAAGCATTAAAATTCAAATCATGATTGGAATATTCACAACCCCATAGAAGCAAAAGAGATAGTGAGATGCAACATTTGATATATTATAGTCATCATGGTTACAGGGATTGTAATTTAATAGTGTTGATGAAATTAATGATAAAGAAACAATATTTCAGGTGGCAATGTTGCAATCCCAACATAGATAAAATTTTAAAATTCATTCAGTTTATGACATCAGGAACTGAACCAATTCATGATTGGAGAGTGATGAGCTAATAGGTGACAGATATATAGAGAAGTATGGCAAAATAATACTTTTTTTCTTTCTATTTTAATAAAAAGTTTAGAATCTCAGTTAACAAGTATGATTTCAGCTCTTTCTGCAGTGCACACAATAATTATGAGAATGTTTCTTGCAATCCCTGTACAGTTTTTTTTAGTATAAAACATTACAACATGTTCCCTTTTAAAAGAATTCTATAAAATCTACATCCCTTCATTTATGTGCATCATTGTATGTGAATTTTGAGAAAATTCATTTTCTCATAGAACCTAAAACATAAGTCTAGGATCTCTTAAATATAGTGTCAGCTCCAACCATTCTTTGCAGTATATGTTGATGCTTTTTAAAAGGATAAATTGCTGAAACATATTGGTGCTTGCAAAATGAGATGTTGCTATATTAAATTCTTCTGTTTAAACAACAAATTATGATTGTTTTCATCAATATTGCTTTTTATATACAGAAAATGAACATTAGAAAAGCAATGAAGTATAATCAACTCTATATCATATTTTGATGTAAGTGCACAATTGATAGACAATATAAAGATCACAGGGATTATACGAATGAAGATAATTCTAAACCTGAAAACTATAAACAGTTATACAGACTATTTTGTATAATTCACTGAAGCATTAAAAAACAATGGAACAATTAAGGGTGAGGAAGTGGCAAAAAATCATATTGATATATCCCGAGAGCAGTCTCTTTTCACAGCAAGGGTTATGACTAACCTAGGAAAAGAACCTGAAGAAGTAAAAAAAAAATACCAAATAGAAGAAAAGGAAGAAAAAGGAGGGAGAGGAAAAACTAGAAAATGGAAAATGAAGAGAATAAGGCAGACGTCACAAAAACATTTGATCTTTAAAGATAAATAGTATTTAAGTAATTTTTAATCCACACACAATGTAAAACATATTGCTTAGTGGAGAATTTCAGTCAGAATATTTAGAAAACTTCTACATATCTGGAAAAATATTTTTATTATAAGCACTATTCATTTTAAAATATTGATGATATTTAAACAGATCTTTCCACAAAAGGCATAATATATTTTAAAACTAAACTCATTTACTATTAAAAGAAAAATTTTATTGCACCTCATCAAAATTTGAGATTTAGACTTATGACTAAATTGTATTGCCTACATGTAAAATTAATGACTATAAACTAATATGATCAAAACATTTCTAGGGAGGTGTGTTGTCTCACATGTTTGAAAAGTTGCTTTGTCTTTCAATTATATCATGAATACATTTTCCATGTATTTTTATCGTGTCTACTATGGTAACTACAATATTTTAAAGGAAAATATGTTTGTGAAGTATAATTTATCTAGTATACATTAAGTCCACAACTTGTCAATGAATTCCATTCTGGGAGGATATTTGTAAGTCCAAGTCATTTAAGTCCAACAAAATGAGTCATATATACCTTTGACACAAATATACAATGAGAAAACCCAATAGGAGGTCCATTCGTAGTTGAAATTTCATAACTCGAATGTTTGTAGGTAAGGGACTTGCTGTATATGTCTTCTCTACAACGTCACAGAGCTTGTTGTGCTACCAACAAATGTAGTGAAATAGTAAGACCTGCTTGAAACTACTTTGTAACAAAACTGTTACAAATTCTCCTATCAAAGTAAATAACTCCAGTTTACTTGTCATTATAGATACACAAATTTTAATTAAAATGTTATTGATAATATCTAGAGATGTACATTATAATTTACTGGAATTAATTAGAACTATGTTTTTGAACTTCAACAAAATGAAATTTTTAATCAATTGTGCAATCAATTTTTTGAAATTTTATCCAAAACACACATTTTATTTTGTGGATCATTGTAAATTTGCACATTATTTCAATCATATTAAAAAGATTTGACTTTATTACTGTCATTTATTGGGGCAGATATGGTAATAATCTGTTCAATGACTGAAATTAACTAGTTTTTGACAATTTTTTACAACAACTAAAGAGTGCTGGTTTTATAATAATTGCTGGGAATGACCTGTATAAGGAAATAAGTAAAAAGCTTTAGGAAATGAGAGAAATACTACACAAGTTTGTCCAAAGGTGTTTTCCACACAATGGGAATAGCAGAGGCAGAGGATGTTGGAATGATAGTAACATCGCTGAGGGCACTGTGGTTAGAACTAGTGTCCCAAGGAAAACGTTATGTTAGAAATGTAGTAGGAGAGAGTACTGTGAAGGAACTTGTTTGTAGGTTGCATTTAGTACTTTATTCCCAGAGAGATGAAAAGCCATTGGAAGGTTTGAAAATGAGATACTTACGCTTCTCTTTAAAAATCTGGCTACTGTGAAAATATAAAAGTTGGGTAAAATTTAGAGAATATTTTTCAAATATGAGATAGAGGGTACTTTGAGTGGATTTTAAATCTATTTTCAAGAAAGACTATGGGACTTATTAGTGGATTTGATGAGGAACAATAGACATCAAAACTATAGGATGTATTTAGCAATGTCATAAACTTTAAAGATACAATGTTAGTGTTGATGTAACAGCAAAAAACAGAAGCAAAATACAGAAAAAGTAGAAGCAAAGGCAGAAGGAAGATTCCCTTTTACAGACACAATTTGCCCAAGAAACAGAGTTACATGTGTCATTATTTTGAGCTCCAGAGTTGTAGTTCTTGTTCACCCTCTGAAGCCTAGAGGAGTTTCTTCTTCTGGGGAAAGGCCAGGAGGGTCCTGCCCAAGACTCAGTAACATGTGTGCATTAGCAAGGGATTCGGTAGAGTATCTCCACACAAGGGGAAAGGCCCAGCCTCACTATCATCCTCTAAGACAAGCTAAGATAATTCTTTGTTTATAAGAATAGAAGGGAGATTTATGACCTGAATATTCATGACACAAGCTCACCCTAGATCTGGAGCAGACAGAGGGAACAATGTTATAATAATCTAACAAGGACATCATCGTAGTGACATATCCACTGAATCTAAAAGTTCATCTTGTTGTTCCACTCCACATCTCATTTTGTATTAGCTGTTTAAATTATTAATACTCATTTAAGTTATATGGTCAGTATTTTATACTTTAAAATAATAATTATATTTTTTGAAATTCAGGTAACTAGGTCTTTCATTATACATCAGGGTCAATATAAAAATGGATTTTAATGACATTCTATTTGAAGCATAGGAGAAATACATTTCTTAGTGAGACATAATAACACCCTTAATAATTTATAGTCTAAAATACTTTATTAAATGTTCTATAGAAAGACAACTAATAATTCTAATGTCAATCCACCTGAATAACATGTAAGTCCCAAAATCTTGGAAAAGAATGAAGTGGAATAGAATTAATTATTTAAAATGAATAATTCCACTGTGTATGATTTGTAATTTCAGTTTTAATGACTTAGGCTGCATACTTTTCAATAAAATTATAATATAGAGAATTTAGACAATATTGAAAATTCCTTGGTGGTTATTAACTATACTGCACAGAATACATTTATAACTGATTCTCTCAGTAAATACTTAAGATGTTGAATTTTGAAATGAAAATATTTGAAATTAAAGTTATGTTTATATATTTGTTAGAAAAATTCTTATTTATAGAATTTTCTTTGGCACAATTTTTCAAAACAATTTGATAATCTTTAAAAGAATGAGTAAGATTTTTAAAATAAATTTCACAATGGTGTGAAGGAACAAAAGAATATTTCATATTGCAAAGCCATTAAGTGTGATTAAGCTCTATAATCATATCAGCCATCACAGTTATATAAATTACAACTTCTGGTGAAAAATTATGTTTGAAAATATAAGTAGCATTATCCACATTTCACTTAAGACTCGTAGATTTTCATTCTTAAAACAACTTCACTCTCAGTTCACATCCATGGTGATTAGTAGGCTTAGAGTTTATTGATGCATGGAAGAACATAGAGTGGTTGGTGCCAACCTCCACATTAAAGTCAAAACTTAAACGGAATCTACTGGGGTTAGCAAATATCACATGAACACACAAGCCCTGCTCTTCTTAGGTGATCCTTAATTTACCATGGCACCAAACTTCACTGGACCTGAGCAAAGGCTAGGTTGTACTTGGGGCTGGGTGGGGGGTAGAAAAGTTTTTGAAAACCTGGAACTATAGCTTTTCTCCTTATTCATAAATATTGTGACATAACTTTCAGCAACTCATTTGATGTAAAAGCTCAGTGCACTATTTTGATCCACAAAACTATTAAGGAGAAAAAAAATCATATGTAAATATCATCAGTTCTAGGAAAATGCACACAGGTATGTGAGCTGACCTATGCTCAGAACTTAAATGAACAAATATTTCACGGGCCCATGAAAAATTCAGTATCTTTACATGAAGCCCCACAAGCTTAAATTTAGCAATCTACTTCTGTGGAAGGCCATTTTAATATCAAGAAAGTCTCATTTTCCCACTTTAGATTATTTTTAATCATTAATATTTCAAACCCTAAATGCCAAGAGATTCCCAGGAGTATTTTCAGAATTCTTCAACAACTTGGGCCGTTAGTTCAAATCAGAGAGAAAATAATGTGTCTGTAACCTCTGTAGTCCTTTTTTGTCTTACGCAAAGGGTATTTATGCATAAATAGATGCTGAAAAGTCTATTTTTACTTGATTGATTGGACAAGATCATTCTGGATACCACATTTTCGGCTGACCCCAGTGAATGAAATATGAAATGAAAAGAGAAAGAGAAATGCAAGATACAAAACCAGAATGATTACTTTTGGAATCATACTTTTGTTTATATGCTGAGAAGTTTAATGCTATCTTCAAGGTTCTTTAACCATCTGTGAGTTTGATATCTATACATATTTAAAATTATTGCACACCCCACACTTAGAATTTTAACTTTTGCTTATCAAAAAATAACTAAACATTATCATAAATGATTACATTTTTAATCATTTATATTAAAACAAATGCAAGTTTAATTTCAATAATAATTTCATGTTATGCAGAAATCTACTCTTACATTGAATGCACTTTTACTCAATGATCCATTTACTTCACTTTCTATAATTGCCACTATATAAATATGAAATTTACACTTGTGATTCACATGTAATGATGAATTTATGAACTCTTGCAATTTTTTGCTGAGCAATCAAAGAAAACATTGTAACAATATCAGGATGATTACAAACCCATATCTGTTCTTATTGAGGAAAATGACAGGGGCATCACCCAACCATAGTGTCAATTAATTTTAAATTCATAGAACAGCTGTAAATGTTAGAGCCATAGGGCTTTTCCCAGGACTCCTGTGAATATCTGTCATTGATAAAGGAAGCATAACAATTTGCCACAGGTATACCCAGAGAAGATGAACACATACGAGCTGGAACAAAGTGGAGCGGTCATGAAAGAGTGTGACCTAGACAGCTGCATGGGGAGAGGAGATAAGGTGGTGGAGAAGTGGGGTTTGAGGGAGAGATAATGAGAGCTGTAACAGAGGAGGCGAGCAGTGTAGAGATTAAGTTTACAAAACGAGATATCTGTATCCACAACTCAAATCTCTGAGAAGAACATTTCCACACATCAAAGAACATCAAGGAAATAGTTTACTTTTACTACAATTTGAAAGCAACAATGAAATGTCTGTTTTGTAGCTACTTCCTAGATGTCTGCTATGATACAATTACAATTCAAAAATGGAATCATGAAATTTATTTTCCCAAAGCATAAGAAACACAAAGACGGCAGAGTCACATTGCTTCAGCTGTTATTGGCATCTTAGATTTATGCTTTTGAAATTAGTACTAGCTGCTAAGGGTGACTTTTTTCTAGAAAGGTAACACATTTCAATACATCATTCTATGAACATGGTTCGGTATGTTATATACGTTCATTGAAAAAATCTACACCTGCAAACTATTAACTCATTTCTCAATATGAGTGGTATTTGATGTTAAGATAAAGGAGAAAATGGATTTCCAGTGACAGCTGATTGCTGTGAGAATTCACTTAGATGAGCAGTCATGAGTCAGTCCTTAAGAAATAGTATCGCATCTTACAAAGCTCAGGTGATTAGAAAGTGACCTGCAAAACCTGAATGTAATTTACAAAACTCTTGGGAACTACGAAAACAGGGGGTCCCTGGGGAAGTACAAACTGTTTCATATAACTTGAGCTAAGCAGGCACAACACAGTGGAGGATTGGGTTAAAAATTTTAAATATTTTCCTTTGTACATGTCTATAGGTGAAATAAACAAAATTTAGTGGCTTAAAACACCAAGGTTATTTACTTGTCAGAAGTCTGCAAATTTAGACAGTGCCTGGCATGAACAATCCACATGTGCCTCATTTGGTGCTGGTGCCTTGTCTCCAGTTCCAACACTTACATTTTGGGCAGTGGATGCTGGCTGTCATCTGAGATCTCAGCTGGGGCTATAATTAGGTTGCTTCCAGGTGGTTGCTGGTGTCTAACAGTAGGTATCACCCTTTATAACACAGCCATAGAAATCATGTGGTGTTAATTTCACCACGTATCATTTGTTAGAAGTGAGTCATTAAATCCAATCTATAGTCTCTGATGGCAAATTAGACTTAACCTCTCAAAGTATAAGTGACAATAATATTTAAAAAAGAGTATGTGGCAAAATCATCTTTGAAATATAAAATCTCATACAATTGCATAGTTGTAACCTAAGAAGGGTAAAATGTATCCCAATGGGTTTCAATCAGACAGGAGGCATTATCTGATATGAGGTTTACCAAAGCTCAGCCTGGCAGTTTTGTGAGAAAAGATTTGAAAGAGCTTGCATTTAATAGAAGGCAAACCAGTTCAAAGCCATTGCAGAAAGTAGCAATGAGAACTTAGATTACAGCAGTGAATGTGTGAAAAATATGTCCTTCCAGGAAAGAAAACTGACCTAACAAAGGTAAATCCTAAAGAGACACAGAGAAAACCAGAGTGCAATGTGCTCATGGAATTTGGAAGCAATTTTAGCATAAGTGTTAAATAGCGAGGAAGAAGCTAAATGGAAACCATATCCAAGTCTAAAGAGACAGTGGAAACTAAAAATCACAAGGGTCGAGAAGAGTGACTCAAGACAAGCAAAACACGGATGGATGCTAACCAGAGGAAGCAAAGGAAAAGTTGATACACTGCTGTGTTTATTTTTGTTTCTGTCCTTGA
>NW_004624873.1:2340362-2368194 GCF_000247695.1 Heterocephalus glaber
TTTTTCCCTTTCCCCTTCCCTCCCTTCAACCCCTCCACCCCTCCCTATTTACAAAGACTTTGTTTCCATTTTTTTCCTTTTCTAGTATTTATTCCTTTCCCTTCTTTACTTTCCCCTATCCCTCCCAATTCCCCTACCCCTTGGTAAGAGATTACAACTGACACTGCAGAAGTAGGAGGAATTATTAAAAATTATTATTAATAACTATACAGCACAAATGTGATGACTTCAGGGAAATGGGAAGATTCTTGGACAATTGCTTGTTACCACAAGTAGTCATGAAGAAACAGAAAACCTCAACACACCAACACTAAGTAATGAAGCAACTTGCTTCATCAAAGATTGAGGGCTGATTGGTAAGAATCTGCTTCTGTTTAAGTCATACCTTATGTAAGTTTATTGTAGAAGTTGTACTTCCAAAATGTTTGCCATATTCTATTCTTTAGAACGAAGTCCATAACAATCTCTATTCACAGGATGAAGGTTCAATTAGGTGTAAGTATCAGAAATTAGGAGTTAATTGAAAAAAACTAAAAGAGAGCCATAAAAAGGAAGATAGGGGAGAATAACAAGATAAAATAAAAGAATAAAAGAAAATATGACAGAGAAAGGTAAAGAAAATGAAAAAATAAAACCATGGGAAAACAGTAAATTTAAATGTGAGTAAAGAAAAAAATTAATCATTAAATTGTTGAAGTCCAGTATGGAGGCTAAAATAGTATGTATTTGTTTTAAAAAGATAAATTAGAAGGGCATAGAATAAAGACACCTCAAAAATCAATCTTTACTCAAAATGGCAGAGCAGTCAAGGAATATTCTTAACTGGGTAAGAATTTCTCTGTTTGTATAGTATTTGAGTAAGATGCACATATTTGTACCCATCACATTCATTATTGTAAAAATTGTTATGAAGGTTATGTTTCCTGAAATACAATCTTGCATCGTGGGTAAAGGAATAAAATTTTTCTTCAAGACATAAATAATTACGTGAAATTTTGTAAAAGGAGCAAATTTTTCCTTGATCATAGCTCAATCTCAGAATTTCATGTATGAGGGTATGAACTGGAGGAACACACACTAGATATGTTTCTCCATAGATGTATTACAAAGTTTATTGTAAATAATCGAATAATTTAGCACTGCTTTGAAAAAATGCACTGAGTCTTATTCCTTTATGTAAAAGTGTAAAATCAATGATTATTTAACTGTATTATGAGAATAAAATAATGTTGATTAGCACTTAAGCCATTAGATGATGTAAATTAAATAAGTGCTGAATGACAGAATTAGTGTATGGGGTTATATAATTTAAATCAAAATTAGAAGTAAATATGACTTAAAATTTTAAGTTTAATGTTTATTTTAATCAACACAAAATTGTGCATATTCATGGTGTACCATGTGAGTTTTCAATACATATATACATTGTGTATTTTTAAAATTACAGTGGTATATCTATCTCCTCCAATACTTATTATTTGTTTGTGGTGATCACATTCAAAATTTCTTTCTTTTAGGTTTTGTGAAATATACAATATATTATTTTTATTTATAATCAATCTACTGTGTAATATAATAGCTGGATGTGCTCCTATAAATTGTAACTCAGTTCCTATTTATCACATTTTCCCTTTCCTTCCCTCCGATACATACACTCTCCCATCTATGATAAACTACTCTATTTTTAACTTGTCTTCTCTTAACATTTTAAAATCTTAATCTTTGTTTCTAAGTTAATTTTCTGAAAAATGCCACATGCTTCCAATATGGTGGTTTTGGTCTTGAACATTGGAAAACCAGGAAAGGGTATTGGATGTTGGTCTTTCATTTATTTCATGGTATTTTTTGAGAGCCCCTGAGTCTCAAGCCCTTTCTGTGGGAGGTCAAAGCAGGAAGGGGAAACTCCTGCTTCATGGAGATGTGAGTCCTCCATGTATGGATGCTGTATAGAATAAATGCATATATTCTCTACTTACTCTCTTGAAAAATTTAGCTCTGTTTTTATAAATTATCTTTATCAGTTATTTTGTAAAATGCATAAACAATCTTATATCATCTCGACAATATATTTATTCCTAGCTGGAGATACAAAACACCTTGAAAGTGTTTATTTCTGGTTGCCTCAGAGATTTCTTATGCATTTTATCTCTTACATGGCTTCTTAATTTCTGTAGAACTAAACCATCTTATATGTAGTGTTCTGATCAAAACAGTGCAGGTAGAAATTGAATCGAAAATGTAATTCTCACAAAGCAAGTCACGCAAAGGAGAAAGAATAAATGACATGCTAGCAATTTTCACAATAATTTTCCCTCTTCAATTAATCAGACACTCAATTGGCTTGAAAAAATATATATCATCTAAGACAAGCCATCCATCTTGGTTGGCACCTGAGGTAGATGGGCCATTCTTCACCTTATAATGTTTCAACTATATAAACCTAAAAATATAAAATGAAATTCCAGACACACAAGGTTAAAGAATAGCAGAGTCAGGTTTCATCTTCTGCAATAATGTTAAATGGTCAAGGTGAGGAACAAAAGTAATGTCCATGTTTTGTGAAATATAAGGCAAATGTGAAGCAGAATGTCAAGAATGACAAATTTAACAGAATTCTTCCAATATATAGGAAGTCTACTTGCGCAGCATTTTTAACAACTAAGTCACATAGCATGTGTGTGTGTGTGTGTGTGTGTGTGTGTGTGTGTGTGCTTGCTAAAATAAAATAGTCAATGGCTTTCAGTTGGGGTTAACAGGAACATTTATTAGGAGATGACCACTAATTTGAATGAATTTGGTTGTTTCTTTGTAAATGAAGACATTTGTATTACTTCTAGCAAAACATTGTTTATATGTAGTTTGAATGTGGTAATATTGAAACATTTATGAAGTAAAGCAATTTATAATCCATGCCTTTCCTTCCTTTACTCTGAGTCAAAAAGTTCTTTCATGGTTCATTAGACAGTAATAAAAAAAATTCCAGTGAGATTTATTTAGTAACCAAATGGACATCTGTAAAGAATCTAACATCTGAAGAAATCTCATAAGGAGGAATGTCCCTAAATGGAACCCTGATGTTATCATTCACTGCACCAAGTAGATCAGTGAAACAACACAAACAAACTACAAAAGCTTGACTGCAAGTGAATAGGGAAGTAGAATTATACACAGCAGCTCACAGGAGGGACAAAGGGCAGAGTCTGCCTGTCAGGGTTTGTAATCTTATGTTCCTTTATTCATCATGTCTAGTTATGGGTTTATTTTACCCAAGGCTGAAAGAATGCTAAATAATTCTTAATTTATTAATTTCTACTAGGTGATTTGATATTATTTCAGTTAAAATAGCTCAGAAAAAATTTTAACTTTGATGATTTAAGTTTAAACTATTTAAATTTTATCATGTAAAATTTTCTATTATAAATATGTAAAACAAAAACTGAATAAAGTTTACTATATATAGTTCATATAAAATAAAATGAAATATTTATTAGTTACATATAAAACAAATTTGGGGCTGAGATTCTTTGTAATCTTATATTCCCAGAAAAGACATTTATCAGGATGATAATGATTAACCGGTCTCTAGAAATCCCTGTCCAGACCCTTTTCTAATCTGTAGCTGTTTCCTGTATGCAAGGTCAGCACTTAACACATTTGAATGTTTATAGTACATTGTACTCAGTCAACTTTCCTCGTACTCAACAGATGATTTGTATGTTCTACTTACTGCCTTTAGATGTAATTTCACATTTTAGAGTAAACAATGAGACCATCTATTTAGATTTTATGATTATTAGATCAAAACCAACTCATTCCCAGGCATATCTAGGGTAAGTGATCTGTTAATGTTTAGTGTTTCTGCTTTAATATTTAGATCATTGATCCATTTTGAGTTTACTGTCAGGTGAAAGATATGAGTCTAGTTTTAATCTTCATCATTTGAAAAGCCAATTTTTCCACACTATTTTTTTTTTGGTACCGGGGATTGAATTCAGGGCCTTGAGCTTGCAAGGCAGACGCGGTGCCACTGAGCTAAATCCCAGGCCCTCCAGCACCATTTATTAAGGAGGCAATCTTTCTTCCAGTGAAGATATTTGGCTCTTTTGTCAAAGATAAGGTGGCTGAGTATGTTTAGAGTTGTTTGTGCATCTTCTAATCTGTTCCACTGATCCGTAAGTCTGTTCTATTTTTTTTACCAATACCATGCTATTTTAATCACCATAGTTTAGTAATATAATTTTTAAAGATTAATTTATTGGTACATTTTATATGTACAATATAATGACATTCATCATTGGAAATTTGTACCTTTATGTAATCTATGTTGGTTCTTATTTTTTTCCCCTTCCTCTGCCTTCCCTTCCACCCCTCTTCCCTTCCCTATTTACAAAGTCTTTGTTTCCATTTTTTCATTTTCTCATATTAATTTAGTGGAAGGGGTAGGGAAAGGAAAGAAGGGAGCAGTATAATTTCAAGTCAGGGATTGTAATGCCCCCTGCCTTGCCTTTGTTGCCAAGAATGTCTTTTGCTATTCTAGGTCTCTTCTGTTTCTAAATGAATTTTAGTATTTTTTTTTCCAATTCTGTGAGATATGTTATTGGTATTTTGATTGGGATTGCATGAAATCTGTATAACAATTTTGAAAGCATGGCCATTTTCACTCTAATGGTTCACCCTACCCAAGAATAAGAGATATCTTTCCATTTTCTGCTATCATCTTTATCTCCTTTTGCAGATTATTGTAGTTTTCAATGTAAAGTTCTTTTACTTCTTTCATCAGATTGATTCCTAGGTATTTCATTTTTTTGGATGCTATTGTGAAAGGTGTTGTTTTCTTAATTTCTCCGTGAGTTTGTTATTTGTGTGCAGGAACGCTTTTGACTTTTTAGTGTTCACTTTGTATCCAGCTATGCTGCTGAATTTGATCATTAAATCTAGAAATCTTTTGGGTTAGGGTTTTTGGGGTCTTCTATGTAGAGTATCATGTCATCTACAAATGATAATTTAACTTCTTCCTTTACTGTACTTATTCGTTTTATTTCTCCCTCTTGTTTAATTGCTCTGGCTAGTGTTACCAAAACTATATTGAATAAGAGTGGTGACAGTGGACATCCTTGTCTTGTTTCTGATCTTAGAGTGGAACCTGTAAGTTTTTATCCATGTAGTATAATGTTGGCTGTTGGTGTGTCATAGATGGCTTTTATCGGTTTAAGATAAAGAGCATTTATTCCAGTTTTCTACAGGTTTTTTAAATCATGTATGGGAGTTGGAGTAATCAATTTATTTAAATTATATATGGATATTAATGTACAAAGTATAACACTGACGTTGTTTTATGCATGCATACATAATATGATATATATGTATAGCAGATAACTCTCCAGAACAATATCATCATAATTTGTTTGAAGAAAAATAGCATATATATGTTTATATCTGTAATTCTGTTCTGTTTTACTTATTAAAGTTGGGAATATGATATCTCATTTTCTGGAATGAGGAGAATAGGGTAGAGATGGATCTAAGTAACATTTTAGTGCATGATTTGTATCTTGAGTAAGCTGCTGAATTATAATATAAGAAAAGGGCTTTTAGGAAAAGTTCAAGGATTTTGCTGTTTCCTGTCATGTTTGGCTTGAAATTGTCAAAGATTAAACTAAATATCTATTTTTGTCAAAGGCTGTAGCACAGTGGACACTACCTAACATGGGTTAATGTCCTGGGTTTGATCTCCAGCACTGCAAACCAAAATAAAACAAAACAAAACAAATAAACCTATTATGACTCTAATTATCTGAAATACCTCTATTTTGTTGATACTATATGGCTTGAAAACTATTACATACAATTAATAGTGCTAACTGAATCTGAATTTTAAAAATCTGAAATAATATTTCCATCTTTCTTAAAAGAATTCTAGTATTAGTCAAGAGAATATTTCTAAAACTGACACCAAGAAATATTGCCAATATTAAATTGGTAGTCTAGACCAAGAAAACAAAGGAATGAGGTAGACTTTAGATTTCTCTTTTTTTCTTGTTGGGAAAAGGGGCAGAATATAGGTCATACAGGAGAATATGAGATTTCCTCAGAAAATGCTATGAAGTAATTGTTAAGCTGGAGAATATTTAAAAACAGTAGCAGAGGAGATCTTTCCAGGAGGTAGGAATGAAGTTTTGTCTTTCCTAAGGGCCGTTGGGGTGAAAATTCCAATTCGTGCACTCCCATCACTGGGTCCTGGAACTCTGCCTGACCCGCCTCATGCTGCTGACTGCACACTGGACTGCGAGCTACAGTAGTGGACTGAATTACTTGTGTGGCTAGTGCTTAGGAGGTGGCTGCCCATTTTCACTTAGAAGAATGGAACCAAATCTGCAAATAGAATATCTGTTATTAATAAACTTAGAATTTAAAATTTTAGTACATAAGTAAAATTATAGGATAACCACAACTGAAACCTGACTTTTGGCCTGATGAATCAATGGAGAGAAATAACTCTTACTGTTAAAATTATGAAATGGAATTAAATGTAATAAAGAACAGTGCTAACCAACTTGTGTCACAAAACAGCTGTAATAGGAGAGGAGGAACATGGGGCTGAAAGAGAAGGAATGAAGAAAGGAAATAGGAAACAACAGATACATTTTCTCAGAGCCTGGAGATTTGAAGCATTTATCAAGTCCCATGCAGGATGAATGAACATGACGCTGTTCAAAATATCTTGATCCAAAACTTCAGTTCAAAACAAGGAGAAAATCTTATCATGCGCAGGGTAGACAAAGGTTCAGTGAAACATGGAGAGGGAGCTGCTGGCCCCAGCCTTTCTCACTGACACTGGAAACCCAGTGGCATTGGAGTAAAGTCAAGGGGTTTCACAGAGAAGTTGGCTACTCTTCCAGAATGCTGTGCATAGCCAATTGTTATAACTCTATTTTTAATTGAAAAGATCATAACAAGCATGTGAAAGTCAGAGCTTGTTTTTCTCATGTGTCTTTAAAAAAAAACTAGAGAAAGAATTTTAATTTAGTAGCTATGGAATCAGCGCAGAATTAATAAATTGGAAAAAAAATGAGAAGAAGGTGTAGCAAATCTTGGATTTTACAGTATAATTATAAACACACATGCTAGGTAATAATATGAGCATAATTTATAATGGGTTATTTCAAAGTTATGTAAAGTATTCATATTCTTAGCAAATATGTAATATCCTAAAATTAAAAGTAGATAAAAGATGCCTAGAAATGCTAGACACGTAAGCAGATAGATGGGTTAGATAGGTAGGTAGGAATGTAGATAGATAAAAAACTTAGGACTAAGACAAGGAGTACAAGGTACTGATTACTCATCCAGGTGAAGATGGACAGGAGAGAACTAAATAAGAATATTGTCATTAGAAGGTAATTCCTTTATCACTTAGTTTAATGGAAAAATAGGTTAAAGATTATATGTGACATCTATGTAATAGGTGATCTGAAGCAAGCCAATAACAATAGTAACATCAACTAGATCTTTGTTGTTTTAACAATTAAGTACTAAACATTGGCCTGAAAAATAAACAAGTATTAAGAAAAATAAAATTGCTGAGTGACAAATGCAAAATATAAATTATTAAAATGATGTACCAAGAATGTCCATGGCTGCTTCATAAGAAGTGGAGAGGACAGATACCAGCAAGTGAATTCTACTTTCCTAAGGCACTGTGGAATAAGAAATAGTAGAAGGGCTGTGGGAAATGACAGAATTCAGCTATCTAGTTGTAAGAATAGATCTCAAGAAGTTTGTTAACTAAGAGAATTAAGTGGTTTCTGGGAAATTCCACAAGTCTTTGTTAAAAGAATGCCAGAAAACTTTGAGACCTTGTAAAAGTCTCACAGGAGAAAAACAGGTTTTTCTAGTTTCCGTATTTACCATTTTCCGGGATCAGAGGACGGGAGACCCAATGACTCTACGGGTGGTGAGAGAGATACGACTCACTATGCACCTCTGTGATGTTTATGGTGGGCCGGTGGGCTGGACTTTGGCTGAGATCGTCCTGCTCTCTTGATATTATCTAGTAAGAAGAGGGCTTCCGTGTGCTCTTTGATGTACGGGATTGGTGAACGGAAACAGGGGACTTGTGAATTCGCCTGTAGCTTTCGTGAGTCACTTAAAGTCACTGGTTATCATCAGAGGTGAAAATCAGAAAGACAATAGCCAGAATAACTAAGCTGCTTTCCTACATGTATAAAGCTTTGCTTCTTCCTTTGTGATTGTGGAATAGTGCCAGAGGAATAAACTGCTGTTCGTCCCCCAGGCTGTCTCCTTTCTTTAAAAATCGGTGCTTTCCGGAGTTCCAGGTCTCCCTCAAGAGAGACCTTTATTAAAAATAAAAATCAACAAAGGGCCACATGATAATCAAATCTTCTTCAAAAAATTTATAGCATATCTAAAGTTATAGAAATCACCTGGTTTTATAGAAAACACACGATTTTTTAACTTTAAAATATCAGAAAATATTTTAATAAAAGTTAATTTTGGTGAAGTTAATTCTGTATGAAAATGCTTACTAGACACTAATAATATGCTGCCTATCAGAAAAAATTGTAATTAAGAGAGAAAAATATTACACAGATCAGGGATATATTTTTAAATGTTCTTGAAAATTTTATAATATAATTTTTGTTTTCATTAAAATAAGACAAATAACAAATGAATTGTTGATCATAGCATTAGCAAAATTGTCAGACTAAAAATCTTATGAGACTACAGGAAACATGAAATTATTTGTTAATTATTTATCTCAAAGTATCTATAAAGAAAACATAGAAATGAGAAACCTATTGCAAAGTATATCTATAGAAATTGATCCAGTACCTGAATGCTTAATATATAAATATAATTAATAAAGGAGGAAGTATGAGTATCACTTGAAATAGTATTATATAGCAACTTCAAAGTCATGGATATTAAGTACTTTTCCGTGTAATGATATTGAATTTATAATGATTATTTACCAGATTAGAGAGAAACTTTATTTTGTAGTTTACTGCATTACTACTCCCCATAATTAATTAGGCTCCCAAGTAGAAAAATAGTATTGTAATTACTAATATGAAATAGTTCTAAACAAACAATTTAGTAAACATTAGTTTGTCCTAATTAACTCGATTCCTATATTTTCAAATACATATGAAATTTATTTTGCAGAAATTGAGTTTTTATTAATAGGGGAAATTGAACTGTGCTAATCTGCTTGAAGAAAGATGTTTGTTCTGGTTTAAGAGCTTATAAATGATTTCCATAAAACTTTCTAAGCAATAAAGTTTTGCTGCCTTGTTAAATAGTCAGTTAAATGCTGAAGACAATCCAGTAGGTTCTTTCCATTCTTAGTACCAAGAGCATGAACACAGAAGGAGGAAGGAGACTGGTGAAAGGGCATGGCAATGGACATGGCAATATGCTCTCCTAAAGAGGAAGTGGTATCATATTACTTCAGTTTCCATTTGAAAATCAGGTATATATAAATGTATGTATATCTGTGTGTTTTTAAGTGATTTGGATGACATTGTACCTTTAAGTTATGTAAAACTTTCCAAAGAAAAGGTGTATTTATGCTCCTACTTGATTTTAGAGTACACTCACTTCATGCATTCCTTCCACAATCCTAGATTTGATCTGAGTTAATCAATAACATATATTGCAAAACTCCTTTCTTACTATTTAATCTGCTTCCAAACCTGGTTGATGACACACGAATTGACTTTACATTCATAATTTGTCTTCAATTATGGTATTCATTAAATGGGATTAAAATATTTTCCAAATATCACTTAACTTGTTGGATTGCTGCTGTAGAAGAGAAAAGAGTGTAAAGTGGATGTAACAGACTATCCATTTTAAATCAAGTCACTTAATCTATGTGCAAATCATTTCACTTATCTTTAATTTTGAAAATACTTCTTACACCCACACATTAATAGGCAATGTTGATTTATACATTTTCAGGTGTCCAGTAGAAATAATCACACTTAATGCATGAGCATTAGTACTATAAAATTATCCTTCCAGTGACTTATCATTTCTTTGGATGCTAAATTTGGCTGATTTTTATATTACAAATTTTTTTTCTTATGAACTCTAGATTTTGCTTTAAATAGTATTTCAGGCTGGGCCTGGTGGTGCATGTCTCTAATCCCAGCACTTGGAAGGCTGAGGCAGGAGGATTGCCTTGAGTTTGAAACCAGCCTGGGCTACATAGTGAGTTTAAGGCCAGCCTGAACTACATAGTGAGACCCTGCCTCCAAATAAATAAATAAATACATACATGCATAAATAAATAAATAGCTTTTCATCTTTGTGAAAAAGAAATTCAAAAAAATTTAACTTCTATACCCAGTCTAAAACATATCTCCACTTTGTATACTACACCATCTTGCATAAAAATGAACACACACAGTCTTAATACATATATACATACACATACAAAAACTTCACTCATCTTTTCATTCAGTATGTGTTTACATACACATAGATATACTCATTTCTGAACACATATGTATACTTTTATGATGTTCTTTCCATGTTAATACGTACTATTTTTTAGGTTTTGTGTTTCTCAGTACATATCCAAGGGGACTTTACTCTGCTGTTTTATATAATTATATAATACTCCATGAATGTGACTATTAAATTTGATGTCTTTCCTCTTCTTACAGAGATATATAGCTGAAATTTTGAAGAAAGTTTGAAGTTATTTGTGTTAGATAATATGACAAATTCCATAAATTACAGACAGCCTTTCTATACAGCTCTCTTCTCAGGAGTAAAAAATGCCTTTAAGTAAGCCTTGTTCTTATTCATGCCACTAGTTTACTATACTAGAAATGACAAAGATTTAAGTAACACTCAACTGTCAAAATCACTGACTGAAGGAGTAGAAATGGAATGAAGTGGAATTAAACAGAAAACAACTAATTTACTGAAAGGCATCACTAAAGTTATAGATATTACAAGATTTCACTTATGTTTGTCTAATATATCAATATATGAACTTTAGTACATCAATAAAGAAGCATTTGTGTGAAACACTCTTTTAATCCTACACAATGATTTTTGAACAAATAATTCCTCACTCAATCATTTAAGAACACAACAAGAAAATGCATGGTGATCTGCTATTATCTGTACACTGATTTTGCACAGAGGGATATAGAAAAATACAACAAAATAGGTTGATCAGGAAAAAGGTCATTTTGCATGTGAAATCTAAATGAAGGCCTAAAAACAGTGAGCAACAAAACCATGTCTGTATCTGATAAATTAACATTTGGGTGAAGTAGAGATGTACAAATTCCAGGAAAGAGAACATGGCTGATATGTGTACCATAAAATGAGAAAGGTGGTACAGCTGGGACCAGTGTTAAGGACTGGAGAAACAGGAAGTAAGGTTGGAGAGGATAGTGTTGGAATACTTCACCAAGGGCTGTATAGACCGCGAAAAATGATATTGGCTTTAAGTCAGAAATGTGGGACACTGATGAATGATTTTCTTTCTCAAAAAAAGAGATAAGACTCATCAAAAATTTTTTGAGATTTAGGTTACTCGTGGACAAATGTGTAAAACACTATGACATACTGTTGCAAAGAAGGTAAAATATTATTTCAATCCTTGTGCAAGAAGTCGCATAGGCTGACACAAAGAACTTCCTTAAAAGAAGTTAGAAATATAAATGAACTTGAAAATCTGTGGTTTTTGCCAGGTATGACACGAATTAGTTCTGTGGTCCTGAGCAAGTCACAGAATCTCTATAGCTTCAGGTTTCTTTTGGCTAAGAGAGATTACTGGATATGAAGTCTAATATTTCTTCCAGGTATAAATTCCTATAACATTGTGTCCTAGGTAAACTTCCTATGCTTTTTGCTCAGTTTTGGGGCAGATAAATTTTTAATTAAATTTTACTTACTCCAACTATCTTCTATTGTTTGAGAAAAAGGCATTTTTCCTTTACTTCCTTCTTTAATTATTAATGTTAGATGAAAAACAATTTTTAGTGATAGGAGATGCTATAGTAATCTTTTCAGTGTTCATTTCATTTTCCCCTCCTATTTTGGTGCAGGGCACACACTTTGCAGAATGTAAATCCCAAGCCAATTAACTACAGCTTACAGCAGACTTTCACTGAACTGCACAGATTGTATGGATGGTAATAGTCTGAGAGATTAATACCATGTTTTGAAATGCATATATATTAATTTAAACTAAGATAGATGGAATTCATTCCTGTATGACTTATAACAGTAGTAGGAGTAAGAACTGAAAGAAATGACATTTGGATGAAAATGAAGTTACTCCATATAAAAATAGCATTCTCTCCAAAGCACATCTATTTGCATTAAAGATGTGGACAGCCTGAAACCACCAAGTAAAAGTGTGGGTGCCAGAGAGTCTGTGGTGTGCACTTTGGCTGTGTATAAGCTACGACAACAGTATTTATTTAGTACCCACAATATATGTGCACTGGTTCTTCTACTCTGTGCACAATTTTCAACTGATTACTCTGGATTTTTTAAAATGACTCTCTAATATTAGCCAAGGAATGTGAATGTTTCTCCCAGCTCTGGTTCCAAATTAAATTTCTCCTTGAATCCATATTTTCCAAAGGTCAAATTCATGAACTACTCTGAAAATTTCTTACCAGGTTATTACAGCTGTCACTTTCAAAGAACTGATTGCCAGCCCTACCTTACTCTACTTTTCACCTGGAAAACGTGAATGACAACAATTTTGTAGCTGCACATATTATAATCCTGTCATAAATATCAGTTCTCCGTGCAGTATATTTCATCCTAATGCTGTAAAATGTTAGAAACCATTTCTTACGTGGAAGAATGCATGTTTTCAGAAACCGACTTTGGATTTTGTATGTGTAATGTTTCCATAAGGAATCTACGGTGCTCGTGTACAAAGTGCATTCGCGTTTTAAATAGTTTTAGCAGTCCTGTGATGTAGAGTGATAAGAGGATCCTTGACATTATTGAATTTCCCTCACATGTTAACAGTATTTTCCTAAGGAACATAATGAAAGTTTAAATTTAAATATATTCAAATACGTAATATTTACAGAATACCTTTCATATGGGCAAAGTGTTAAAATAGACTAATATTTTGATTAGGAATAATGTCATTTTTGACATTATTGTTAACTTTGGCCATAAAATGATAAAATGAACACATTCATAATTGTAATTAAGAATCTTAAAATTGTTTGAATTTCATAAATTTTTCCGATCATGTTAGAGACTAAGCTTAGCCAAAAGTCTGGATCGAGCAAGATTTGTATAAATAAGTATTTAAATTCTACCCAAGTGTACTGGAAAGGTCTGAGGCAGATACTGGAATATGGTGGCTCTTATGACATATAAAATATTACTCTGGTCCTCCAGAGACATTCTATCAAGATTAAAAGAAATTTATCCATGTATTCATCAAATAATTTTCAAGGGTAGACTACACATCTGGAAATCATGACTGTCATATTAAATACTAGCATCCCTCTGAAACACAATATGGAAATAAAAATATTTGCTGTCGTCGAGTATGAAATATGAACATATGCCAAAAATGCTTAATGCAGCCCATAAGGAAAGTGTTAGTAAAAGACAATCAAACAATTTGAGGTCTGCAGATTAGCAGCCAAAACTTCATATAACAACAAAATATACTTCAAAATTAAAATGAAATATAAAGATTTGGATGATACCATAAATTTTATAATAATGCAATTGCAGGTTTGTTACTGAAAACAAACATGTTTCATTCAGGTATTAATATCATTTACATAAAACAAGACTCATTGTCAAATAATGTAAAAAGAAAATGGAGAAAAATATTGAGGTTTAGATAACACATCTAAAGATTATGATTGAATTAGTAAAAAAGAAATTCAATTTAGACTGAATCTAGAAAATAAAAATGGATGAAAAATGGGTAAAAAAGAAAACAGGAAAGAAATATACCAAATTCTGTATATCAACAGACACACAGACATGTACATAGTCACATTAGTACGTTGTCAGGAAATTAGAAATCAGAAAGACACTGAAACCAGAGACTTTGTAAATTTAAGTTGTAAAAGTTAGCAATCAAATATATGCGGGATATAATACAGTGCCATCAGGTACTTCTAGGTGGGTTATTCTGGGAGAATGTGAAATCAGTGGAGATTAAGTAGACATTTTTATCTGGAGAAGAGGTATTGATTTTAGAGCTGGTGTGTTGGATTTAAACTGTTATCAGAGAACCTAGATGAAAAAGTCAGAGAAAGAGTTGAGTTATAAAACTTTGTAATTATCTGTATAGATGTGTAAATTACTGGGACATATGGAATCCTGAAAAGAAAGAGGAAAGTGTACAGAACAGTGACAATGCTTTCAGAGCACAGGTCTCTCAGTAACATGTTCATCCAGACAAAAAGGAAAACCAGAAGTGAGTGGTCTTGTAACTGAGTAAAATGGGCACTTTACTACTACAGAATGAAAAGAAAATTTTACAAAGAAGAAACCAACATCAATGCCAAGTATCGTTGGATTATCAAATTACTTAAGGCCTTCAGACACACACACACACTCACAGACACACACAGCCAGCACACATGCACAGTTTGCTCATGTATATTTCCCAGTTAATTAACTGCTGAAAATCCTTACAAACACAAGACAGTAAGGTTCATCTAAATATCAAAGTGTTATGATCATATAACATCTTATGGAGAAAGAAAATCTTCAAGAATATCAAATAATATATTTTCTGAACACTGACTCCATGGAACAATTAAATACAGAAAGATCCCAGTAGGTGCTGTGTGGCAGATGGAGGCTGGCCCTCAGGGTTTCTGCTTAAATTGTGATCACAGGTAGGCCAATGTTGAGGGCGGTGGGAAACCTCTCAGAGGAGGGGCCGACAGGCGTTCCTGATGCTGTTGGCTCAGCTGCCCTCAGGGGGTGCTGAAGTAACCTCCATGAGAGCTAAGCCAATTTAGAATTGTTAGAAAAGTGAGTTCAATTCCTGAACTACTCTCTGCTCTTCAGTTTTGATGTGGTCTCTTCTTCCACTCTTGCTACCATCAATCCCACCCACATGAGATCCTCACAAGTGTCAAGCTGATGCCATCACCATATCATGAAATCTCTTGAACTCTGAGCTCAGTTAACCTACTTTCTATATAAAGTTAGCCTGCCTTGGGTATTTTGCTATGGTGACAGAAAATGGACAAATACACTTGGCTTTGTCTATGCAATGACAAACTTATGATTGTTTAAGTATAAAGTTCAATTTACTGAAAATGTATCATATTAGTTTATTGATTATATATAAATTACAAACATTTCTATATATAAATTTTTTTTTTTGGTACCAGGGATCGAACTCAGGACCTTGTGCTTGAGAGACAGGCTTTGGCACCACTGAGCTGAGTCCCCAGCCTTCTATTTATACAATTTTGATGACCACAAAATGTTATAGCCACAGAACACTTGAGAGTGAATGTTTATGATTTCAAAGCAGCATTTTAAAGAGTCTTTACAATTACAGTGCACAACTAAACTGGAAATAGAATAGATTCAATATCTCTATAAGCACAGCAAATATTAGTTAACAAAAGCAATGAAATATTAACATCACTAAAATCTTCATTATCCAATAGTCATAGAAACATAGGTGTTTTGAGGCGATTTCTCCCACAGAAATCAGTTTTTTACTGATTATATATAGCTGTGTAACATCTTGGGTCTTACTAGACAATATTTCACCCATGTTCAACAGTATTATCTGTGAATTCAAAAGTGAGGGCCAACTGCTATCTTATCAAACCCTCAGAGTAAATTATCAACTTTCCTGAGTATCGCAGGTCAGGGATTATTTTACCATATGATGGGGAGGACATAAGAATTCTGAACCAATATACACAGAGATCACAATACTAGGTAAATTATATATTTTTTTTCAAAAATGACTTACAATAAATATTTTATCACACTTTAAAACACTCAAACTACTATGTCCTTCTAGTTTAAAAGATTTGATTTATAGATGAGAAGTACTTAATAACAGGTTTATGTTAGGTCAAATGTTAATGAGCATATTGATAAACAAAATTACTAAGTAATGTAGATGCACTCCCCTGGAATGAGGGAATACATGCGTCTAATCCTAGCACTCTGGAAATGAGCCAGGAGGACTGTGAGTTCCGGGTCAGCCTGGGATACAAGGCAAGTTCAAGCCTGCCCTGAACTACAAATGGAACCATGTTATAAAACCAAAAAGAAAAGAAAAAGGACATTAAAAAAGGAGGCCCTCTGGTTTAATATGCAATGCACACCAGGGTAGTAGGAAGAGCTAAGGAATGCTAATAATGACTGCATGGGAACAATTAGCAAGAATCAGGACTGTCCTCGCCAAACCAGGACATGTGGTCATCCTGGCTATGTGTTCCTTACATATGAATATCTGTCAGTTTCACTTTGTATAAGAGAATAGACATTTATATGAATACTTCCAGTCAAATATCTGACTATCTGCTAACTCCTTAAAGAAACAATTTTTCTTCTGCTCCTTTTATTTGAAAGCTAAGGTCTTTGCTTGTGTGTGTGTGTGTGTGTGTGTGTGTGTGTGTGTATTGGTTTTTTCAGTTGTTTTTTGGTAGAAGATGCCTTCCTTGTTATGCACTCGCAAGTCGGACTTCAAAGTCACACTTGTATATATTATTTACTTGGCACAAATCCAATACCCTTTTAACTAATGAAATGTGAAATCAAAACAGCATAAAAGGGTGAAATTGGAAGTGAAAAAGTCTGATGATGGCATTCAGAATTCAAATAAACATGTAGGAGACACGAAGGTGAAGAAATAAACTTTCTTGTATCTTTTCCGGGGTTTATAAATGATAGAATGTGAGTAATCACTAACTGTTCTCATTTAAATATATAAGTTACCCTTGGGCATCAATTATAATTTAATTGGAGACATAAGTAACAGCTAACTACCAAACATGTACGAATAGAGAGTCCCTCAAAATATAATCACTTTCCAATCAAAGAAGAACCAAGAATACTGTAGCCACGCAATAGGGACACCTTGTCAGCTATGCAAAATTGGCCAATAAAGAAAACTGCTTGACTTAAGGAATTCTGCAAGTAGAATGAGCTGCTAAGAGAATGGAATATTGACTTCAATTTGGACTTGTCTGTTGTATGTCTTTAATAACGCATGAAAACTGCAAGTTGCACAGTAGAGCTCATTTATAAATATTAAATAGCTAAACAATAGATAGCTAAAAGTACTATCTTTGGCTTTAGTATGTTACTGGAATATGAAGGAATAGAATGCAAAATAAGTCTAGAACATATGAAAAACCTAAAAGATGTATTGGATTTTTTCTTTAACAATTCCCTAACCATGAATTTCCATCTATTCTTTATTTTTGAGCCACAGTCCTGAGTGTCCTTCTTTCTCTAAGAGATCCTGTCAGGTTAGTCCACTGCCCACTCAGTAACGTGTGTGAAACCGAATGTGTTACCTTTACACATTTTTCCCCTGGTAAATTTATTGTGAGAATGAACCATCAGTTTAAGTACTGGGGCATCATTGTCCTAGGTTGAGTTCTCTGAAGACAGATGCTTAAGATGATGTTCGGAGTTCAGGACTTTAAAAAATTTTTAGTATTGCCATGCATCACAGAAAGGAAAAGAAGAATTGGACAGGGTTGGGGTGAGCCTAAATTTCATGCTGGCTGGATAAAGCCTCACACAAAGCTCTGAGCCAGAATGCCTGGTAAGTAGCCTTCTATCTATCCGCCTCTCCCCCGCCCCAGATCTGTCATAGCACGGGACTGCACTGGGAAAAGGTGCACCCTTGAGGAAAGGTGGGAACCCTGAGGGAGCGCAAAGCTGCAGACAATCTGCAGGCTGCACTCAGTCTCTCCAGAGCTGAGCAGCCAGCCCTTCAGGGAAGCACCAGGTTTCTACACTGTATGGCTGACTCCTGATCTGGACACTTGCTTTACCATCGGCCCGTCTGCCAGATCCTTTACACCTTTGCTGCAGTTGCCTTAATTCTCTTTTTTTCTTTTTATCCTGCGTGTGTGTGCGTGTGTGTGTGGCGGTGCCCAAAAGTTCTGTCATGTACTGCTTAAATCCCCTCCCTTCTAGACACGGTCCAACTAACCTTCTTAAACCTCTGTGCATATACATTAGGGCCACTTGTACTGCTATGATTTTCTGATGTGTCATGCTAGTTTTATTTAGACTTTTCTGACACAAATGCCTTCCTTTGCCCCTATCATAGCGGCCTGTTAAATGTTCGCCCTCCTATAAGGATACTTATTTATTGTGGGGTTTTTTTTTGTTTTGCTTTGTTTTTGGTACCAAGGATCGAACACTGGCCCTTGTGCTTGCGCAGCAGGCAGCTAAACCACTGAGCTAAATCCCTGGCCCAAATACGTATTCTTTTTTTTGGTACCGGAGTACAGGGGATCGAACTCAGGTCCTTGGGCATGTGCAGCAGGTGGTGAAACCACTGAGCCAAATCCCCGGCCCTATTGTGTGTGTTTTTTAAATTTTTATTGGCACTTTAGAAGTGCAAAATGATAACATTCATCACAGGGAATTTGTACCTGTATATGGGAGGAAGAAAATGAGATAGGATGGATACACAAAAAATTAGCTGTTAATAAGTCTATGTAAATAGGGAAACATGGAGGCGGTGAAGGGCACACAGGCAATGGGGAAAAAAATAAGAACCAAGATAACATCATGTACAGATATAAGCACCCAATGATAAATGTAAATGTATTGTATACGTAAAATGTACCAATAAAAGAATTTAAGGAAAAAAAATTAGCTGTTAGAAAAATGCATAGTCACATAAGAATTTTGAAATAAACTATTTTCTGAAAATAAACAACTGTGTAACACCAAGTAAGCTACTTTACCTCTCTGACTTTTTTTCATAACCAAATATGTAAAACAGGTCTAATGATACACCATAGAAATTAAATAGGGCCAGTTACTATTTTTATCACACATTTTTTTCTCAATAAATTATAGTGATTAAAACGTTGAATCTTGGGTAAAAATGAATGAGATATCTATTTTTTCTACCTACAACCTAAATATGTATCTTGTTTTTAAAATTATTTCAAAGGTACATGTGACTAACAAGTACCTCAGTGCTACTTAAAACACTGTGCTAAATACTAGTAATAAATGGTGACAACAATTGACTGTATGATATCTCAGCACTAAATGTCTTATGATTTTAAAATCTTTACCTGTGTTTAAATATTACATGTGAAAATAGCATTTTTTCAAAGAAAAATTCTGTGGTTTTAAAAGTGCTTTTTTCATCCAAATTATTGTTACGTGCTGATAAGAACACTGTTTCTAAGTAGAATTAAAGACTAGATTTTTTCAATCCTTGGTCACCACAGCTCTATGTGAGAAATCTGATTAAAAACGTTTCTCTGAAGAGAATTTTAGGCCTGACTATATCTGTTCTCACAGCTCACTGCAGGTACCATCATTGAGACTTTAAGAAAGGATTTTAAGCTTCTGTAAAGGGGTTATAAATCTATCGTACTTTGACATCGGGAAGTCTCTCTCTTGACTCTGGGAAATCTCCAAGTAGTATCTTCAAAAATTTACTAGAGTAATTGTTTCACCAAATGTTTCTGAAACACATAGTCTCTATTGTCTTTAAAACTTGTTTTCTAAACTCCTGTTGTTGGATAGTGCCTCTACCCTTTCTAACCTGCTTGCTGAGTCTCTTGGAAGGAATTTAGAGCAAGTGATTCAACACTTCTGAGGTTATGAGCAAAGAGAAATTAATGTCTTTAATGTATCCCAAGTACCTAATTTAGTGTCAGACACAGAGAAAGTTGAACATATACTTGTCAGATGAATAATTTTACTTCATTATTGTGCCTTCAGAACATAAGTTAGCATAAATAATTCCACTTATACAAAAATGTTTTTCTGGAGTAATTAGTTGATTGATATATTGAGGTCATTTAAAATTGTGATTAAAAAATCCACCTTCACATTCATCTTCAAAATCTTGGTGAAAAAACCTGTTAAACCTTCGAAACTAACATGGGTCATCATGGTATAAAGCATCAGGTTAAATTACAACTGTACTTTGTAGTGAAATTTTGATATCTATATATTTTCTTGCCAGTCTTTTAAATTCTTTTGAAGAATATGCAGTAAAGTATACATAAATTACTATTATGTGATTAAATTAGATATATTACTATTTTAGTCCAAGTCATTGGGACATTACATTGAGTTACAAAAAGCCATCCCATACCTTTCTATTATAAATTTATACTTTAGCATAATAATAGCTGGCTGTGGGTCTCAGTAGCCATGCCTGGGGAATACAGGAAGCAATCTTTGTGTTTACCCACTTGGTATGAGGCAAGATGTGTGCATGTGTACAGAACTGTCAAACTGAGATTTTTACCCACACAGTACTCCATGTATCAGGTTTTGTGTATGTTTTCCTGGGCATCACAGAGGGTAAAATAAACCCATACCATTCTTCTGATATGTAAACATGCCATATATCACACTAGGCATGGCTCAAAGTAGCTGTGCCTGGAGAAACCAGGAATGCATTTCAGTATAATGGCATAGGAACAACCAGATTTGCAAGTTTTGGAGGAGGTGGAAAGTGAATCAAGTGACTCATGCATGGCTGTTGATGATGATGAGGAGGACTTTGAAGATGGACTAGTGAGCTGTTCCCATGACACTGAAATGTAGCAAGAATTGACCAAAATAGACACAGGGAATGAAGACTTCCTTTATTCAGCTGCCAAAGAAAATAGCAACCTGGGGACATATTTCATTAATCGAAATGGTACAAAATGGTTATGGAATCAAATAGAACAATCCAATGTTAGCACTAGGTCTGACAATATAGTGAGACTCTTGCCAGGGGTGAAATCTATTGGACAGAGTGCCAGCACTTCTATTCAATGTTGGAAACTGTAACAGATGAAATGCTACAAGATGCTGTGAAATACACAAATGATGAGAAACAAGTAAAATGTTCTCTATTCACTGATAGACTTACTCAAAAATGTGTTTATTATGATACCTCACTAGCTGAACTGAAAACTTTCATAGGTCTTCTGGACTTAACAAAGTTTTCCCATGGTAATTGCAGGAATGTAAAAGAGTGATGGAAAAGTGATGGATGTGGGTTTAAAGTTTATAGAATAACAGCATTTGGGAGGCTAAGACAGGAGGTTCACCTTGAGTTCAAGGCCAGCTGGGAATACATAGTGAGTTCAAGGCCAGTTGGAACTACACAGGGAGACCCTGTCTCAAAAAACAAACAAACAAAAAATCCCCAAAACAAAACAAAAGAGTAACAATGACAAGGTGGAGATTTGGTTTCTTTCAAAGTTCCTGGAGGTTAGCAGGGCATGGTGATGCATACCTGTAACCCTAGCACTTGAGAGGCTGAGGCAGGAGGATTCCCACCAGTTCAAAGACAGCCTGAGCTACACAGTGAGTTCAGGGCCAGCCTGAGCTATAAAGTAAGACTCTGCCAAAAAAAAAAAAAAAAAAAAAAAAAAAAAAAAAATATTGCCTGTGAGGTTTGATGACAAAACCACTCACCAAGAATGAAAAAGAACTAATAATCTGGCTATCTGGTTCCTATCTGCTCATTGTTTGAGAGTTTTGTGGCTAATTGTCAAGAAATTCATACACTATCTGAATATATGACTATTGATGAACATCTTGCAACATTTTGTGGTCATTGTAGCTTTAGGCAGTATATGCCCAAAAAACCACTTCATGATATGGTATAAAAATATATGCCATGGTAGATGCAAAGACTTACTGTACTTTCAATTTTAGAAATGTATCCTGAAACTCAGCCACTGAGTCTGTATTCATATAGTGATAAAGCAAATAGCATTGTGCTAAGATTTGTTGCTCCCATCTCCCAAACTAATTGGAATGTGATGTTGAGCAGTTGGTTTACCAGTTTCCAATTGATGTTACATTTGTTAACAGAATGAGTTAACCAGCATAGGAATGGTATACAAAAATAAAACAGAAATTCCCAATGAAATGTTGCAATTTCAAAATAGAGAACTATATAGTACCATCTTAGCAATTTAGAAAGATTTAACATTGGCCTCATATATTGTAAAGAAAAAAAAATTGGAATTGCTGATGTCAACATTGGACCATGATGGAAAAATTGACAACAAAAAAACTGAAGCTAGAGATGGTAACTTTTTACAACAAAACCAAAGGTGGAGTAGATGTTGTTGATGAGTTATGCAGTAACTATGATGTCACTCAAAACACAGTGTTGGCCAATGGTTGTGTTTTATTTAATCCTTAATATGAGTGGCATAAATAGTTTGATAGTTTATGAAGAAAATAACAAGTGCAAAATATCACAGAAAATATTTTAGAGGATTGAGACTGGAACTTATGAGATTATTTACAACAAAGGAAGAAAAAAATTTTTTGGCTCAGGGAACTATGGAAAACATCGTGGAACTCAACTGGTGAGCTGACAGGTGAACAGCCGGGTGCATGTTCATGACATCTGCACACTCCATGCACAAATATCACTTACACTGATAACACATATGTTTTGTTTTCCTGTGCTTTTTGGTAGGGCACAGTTGACATATTTTTGGTTTTCCCATTGTTGTAGTAGGGCTTTATGATGTTGTACCTGCCTGTTCATCTGTCATGAATTTTTTTTTTTTTTTGGTACCAGGGATTGAACTCGGGTCCTTGCGCTTGCGCGGCAGGCAGCGAAACCACTGAGCTAAATCCCCGGCCCTTGTCATGAATTTATGTGGTTGACTTTTGATTATATTTACATTGTAGTTCACATAGGTTTTTATGTCTGATGTTATCTTTCAGGTTTTATAAGCAAGTAAACAGCTGATGGAAAATGTTGATGTCTATTCTAAGCACTTATTACATATTTGATATTTTATTTTATTGATATCTTATTTTCCTGCTAAGTGCATGTTGTACAATATAGTAAGAAGTACTTTACAGAAGAGGAAGACAAGAGAGATGACAGAAGTGGCATGCCCGCTTTTGAAAGGAAAGCTAAGTGCATGTGCTATCAGTGTGAGAGATGTGCGTGGAGCATACAGTTTTCATGTGTGAATATTGCCTTGGGTGTAACAATTGAAGCGAAGATTATTTTTGTTGTAGAGGTCTATTGGTATTTTCACTGCAGTTCATATAGGAATTTATTTCTGTTATTATTTTTAGACTTTGTACACCAAAAAAATGGTCGATATTGAAAATTATGATGCTTTTTTAATTATACACCCACCATGATGTGTTTTGAACACAAAATTGATCTCATGCCTCGGAGATTAGGTGAAAGATTATGACTATAAATTGCTCAGGACCATACCCATTTTCCCACAGCAGCTGGACTGCCATTTCTACTACATCCCTAGCAAAAGGATGGCTAAAGTATTTTTGACCAGGTGCTTCCAGGATGTTGTCACCTCCTCTACTCAAATTATGCTAATTTTTCATTGAAAAAATATTTAAAATGGTCATGACATTCCCTTGGGCATGATATAGTTATCCTAAAATTGTTATTTTTATAGTTGTATAAATCTGCATTTGAATTTGTCTTAGTTTTCTCATCACTGAGACAAAATACCTGGCACCCACAAGTTAAGGAGGAAAGAATTTATTTCAGCTCACAGTTTGTAGGGGTTTCTGTCCATAGTTGGCTGGCTCCAAAGCAGGTTGGCATGGCAGAGGGACATTGCAGAGGAAAAACAGTCCATGACATGGCCATCGGCAAACAGCAGCATCACTCTGACTTCCTTCTTTCCCTTTTGTTAAAGGTAGGTTATCACACTTTTGGCTGGTGCCACCCACACCCAGGGTGGGGCTTCCATTATCTACACTCTTAATCTCAGTATCATACTCCAAAATCCATACACTTACCCATGATCCAGCCACCTCTGAAAAGCCCCACTTTTTTTTTTTTTTTTTGGTACTGGGGATCAAACTCTGGTTCTTGCACTTGCGAGGCAGGCAGCAGAACCACTGAGCTAAACCCCAGGCCGGCCCCACTTATGATTTCATGAAGCTTTGGGGGTCATATAGACACACACTATAAAATTCCACCTCTGACTCCCAAAAGACTCATGTGCATCCTTTATGCCAAAGGCATTTAGTGTATCTCTAAGGGTTGCATCATTGCTGAAAAGTCCAGGTCTGATGTCTCCTTTGAGATTCAAGGCAAACTATTAGTTGTGAGCCCCTATTCAAACAAAAAGAAAGTTAAGCACTTCTAACATGCAATGGCACAAGATAAACATTCCTATTTTAAAAGGTAAAGAATAGGGTGTACAAAAGGTACAATGCAAGCCCCCAAATCAGCAGGACAAACATTAAGTCCCACAGTTCCATATCCAGCATCTGTGACAAGATGTGCACTGCCTGTGGTTGTAGCCCTCATGACTTGTCTCTTGAGTCAGCTTTGCTCACTCTTTGTGACTTTCCTCAGGCAAACCACCTTCCAGGTTCTGCATCTTTCTTGGATCTCCAATGCATCTTCAGCTTCACACTCAAAGCCTCACACACTGATCTCTCAGCACACTGCCTGCCCACCCAGGCCTTCTTTTGAAATCTGAGAGGAAGCCTTTTGACTGCACATTCTCTTTGCACCTAAAACCAGCACCACCTGTATGGCACCAAGGTCTGCTGCCAATTGGAGTAGTAGCCAGGCTTCCATCTTTCTTGAGCCAGGCTGCAGAACCACTGAGCTAAATCCCTGGCTGACTTCCATCTTTCTTGCCTGCTGGGAATGAGTGCCTGGATTTTTGAACACTATTATCCAAATCCTGATGAACAACTTTCCTAGGGTGCTGCCATTCTGGAACAGAGTAGTCTGGAGTTCTCTTCTCAAAGTAAAGTCTTTCAACTTGCAAGTTTTAAGCTGCAAAAACTAGAGTCCTGCTGGTTACTGTGATGTCCGCAGGTCATCTTTTTTCTTTTCTGCTCCCTCTCAGCAAACAAGTTCTCCTACAAAATTCTGTCCTTGAAGTCCATGACTTTACTGAACCTTTTTTTCTGACCAAATTCAAAATATTTTAAATCACTCTTTTGGGCCTTTTCCTCTTGATTCTCAAAATTGATCTGGCTAAGAGCCCTCAACAGCACCCATGCCACCACCTCAACATTAGACTGCCTTGAAATTTCTTTCACAAGATTAATCCACGGCCCTCAATCTCAATCCCAGGCAAAGTTTCAGGATACAAAGAGAATGTAGACAAATTCTCTGCCAAAATGTATCACACACAGTGTAGAGTCCAACTGCCAATGCAGTCTTTCTTCCCAATGGAAACCTTATAAGCTCGGTCTTTACTGGGAGCATTCCTATCAGCATGTAGTCTTCTGAGCTATGATAAGAATCTCCCATCAAGTTCAGTTTACACCATTCTAGGGCTTCTTCTTGAGCTGGCATCTCCAAACCCTCCCAAGCTCTTTCCACAATCCATTTCCAAAGCTTTCTGAACCACATGGCCACGTAGCATCACAGTAACAATCCTACTTGTTTTATAGCAAAATCTATCTTACTTATTTTTCTCATTACTGAGACAAAAATGCCCAACACCCAACGTTTATATCAGCTCAGTTTGTAGAGATTTCATAGTTTACTGGCTCCAAGGTAATGCAACATGGCTTAGGGGCATCACAGAGTAGAAATAGTCCGTGGCATGGCAAGCAGAAGGCAGCAAGCAGCAGCAGCAACAGATGAGCTTCTTTCTGTCCCTTTGTATTCCATCTAGGGGACAAGCCTATTCATTGGTGCCTTCCATAGCCAGATGGGGCTTCTATTATCCACACCTTTAATCCCAGTTTCACACACCTTAATACAAATTCACTCAACCATGATCCAGCCATCTCTGAAAAGCCCCACATATGACTGTATAAGGCTTTTGGGGACATTTAGATACAAAGTATAACAGGACTAAATACCATTTATTCCTACATAAACGTCCAGCTTATGTAAATTATATTACAAACTTTTCTTCAAATTCTAATTAATCCTGAGCAACATCCCAAACTCAAGTTCTCTAACTTCATCACATGTATATAGGTCCTTTTTTTGTTTGAGATACCTTATAAGTTCATGCAACTAGAATGTGGACATTTTGGGAGAGCCATTATATAGCTTTGAAAAGGCTTATAATTTCAGATATTCATGCACTTAAAAAATAATTTCCCCAATGAAAGAAAGGCAGGTATAGAGAATGCTGTTCAATTATGCAATATTATATGAACTTATTCAATACTGAGAAAGATGAAAATCACTCAAGAAACAAGGTTATTAGTACCACACTTTAATTCATATATAAACATCAGTTTAGCTAAAATATTGAGGCTGATATTAAAAATATAGCATTAGTAATAGAATATTACAAAATTCTCATTATTCTCTAAAATTGTGCAAACCATTCAGGTTACTAAAGAACACAATCATATCTACATTTTGGAATTTCCAATACACAGAGGATGAACACAACAGCATCAAGAACAACTGTGTCTCTTAAAGGATCCACAAATACAGAGATAAAGTGAAAAGGATAAAACAGAGAAACCACTGAATAAGAACTGTGGATATTTTCAAGTATTTAAAATACAAAGAGAGTTAGCTATGAAATGTAACTGATAAGACAATTTATAATTTTTACTATATAAACACAATATTAAAATATAATGTTATTTTAGATAGTGATGTAACAACTACATTTAAGTTTAAGCTAGTCCTCATTTCATATTTTCCTTTTTTCTTCCTCTTTTTTGTAAGTACATGTAAAATCTACTCTTAGCCAATTTCCAGTATACAATGTGTATAATTAATCCCTCATCATGTACATTAGACTTCTAGATTTATTCAGAATTATTAATCCTACAGATCTATAGCATTCCATTTATAATGTCTTAAGCTTAGAGTTGGCTACTGAGGAAGTCTCATTCGAAATGTGTACTTTGATAGACAGTTTCTGCCAGTCAAAATAAACCTCTATAACAAGATTTTTAATTGATGGAGAGTGAACAAAATAAAAATTCTATTTTAAAGCTGCAGGATCAAAAATCCTCCATTAATACAATAAATAAACGAGTATCAGGGTTAAAAACATTGAATCAAAGTATTTAAGGAAAAATATAATTAATCATGATAAAATGCTAGAAGTTTGATACTAATTTAATATCACCCAAGTTTGACATTTTCCTTCTTGGTATCTTGAAATTTATTTTTATTCCAAGTAAATCTGTCCCATGGGTCTATGCAATAAAGAATGAATAAATGATCTTGTTATCCATATGAGCACCTCGAGGGCACAGTACAGCTTGCGGAGCACATGGCGATGCTGATGGTGTCAATGACAATGTCTAAACAAAACAAGTTTTAACTGCAGTCGCCTTTCATCATCTCAGACACTCCCTGGGCTCTTTTTAATTTGATCATTTTGGAATATGCTGCACTGATTTCATGAATTAGGACCAGGTTATCCTTCGTCACCATCGGAAGTCTCAGATGTTCCTCCCCATTCAGTAATGAAAATGAAAATTATTTCCTTTGTTCACTCAGAGGATTTTCTGGTTAATAATATAGATGTAATTGTTTGATTATTTGAATATTTTATAGCCAGAAAGTCTTCTTCATTATAGGAAGTCTCAGATGTTCCTCCCCATTCAGTAATGAAAATGAAAATTATTTCCTTTGTTCACTCAGAGGATTTCTGGTTAATAATATAGATGTAAT
>NW_004624873.1:2368294-2395221 GCF_000247695.1 Heterocephalus glaber
GTGCCACTAAAAATTAGTTTTCAAGCCTCACCCTTTAAGTTTTTTCTAATTTAAAATCTTCTCCTTTTTATTAGTATGCATTTTTGATACAAAGTAAATATAGTGATCATAGCGAATTAGTACATACACATATGACATCTTGATATGTTTTACTTCCCCTCCCCTCCCATTTCCACCTCTCACATTTTAAGAATACGTTAAACTCATCTGAAATTCTTTCTTTTATAAGGCAGTTTCAATACTCATCGAAAGAATATGCTCCATTTTTCTTTTACTAATTTCATGGCATTTATAAATATAACTACACCTTCAACTATGATGTGACTCCAAAATTACTATTATGATGAATGTCCCTGTTACAAGATGTAGGCTGCAATAATAAATAAAGCAATACTTGTTTCAATTACCTACTGGAATATTTCTAAGGTGATTTCCAAACTAAACTAAATTTAAAGGAGATATGTAATCCACACTTTCAAAAAAAAGTGATCATTCAGTAAAATATTACATATTATAGTTAATAAATGTAATGAATGTAGAAATTTTGTACCATAATGAATTAGTTTGAGAAGTTACCTTATTAAATTCAATGATCTCTAGAAATTTCTTGAGTAAACTATTGGCTGGGCATACACTGAAAAAATGGAAAAAATAAAAATTTAATTTATTAGGTAATTTCTTTCGAATGGAAGGCTGCACAGTGGTCAGTACTAGGGACAGGAAGTTACTTTGTGCCATCCCACACTACTACATTTCTTACCATTATGATACATCTCTAAAAAGCAATGTGGAAAAAATATATATATTTCAAGCAACTAATTTTTGCCAGTTAATGAATCTAGACCATGAGTTCTCTCCAAACCCATTTTGAGAGAAAAAAAATCAATATGAGAAAATATGCTGTTCAAAAATGTATAAACATTATAAAATGGAGGCAAAGTTTCTGAAATTAAGTGTTGATTCAGTATCTTAATTTAGAAATAAAGGAATAACTCAATGGTAGAGCAAATTCTTAGCATGTATGAGGCCTTGGTTCAATCTCAAGTATCATTCTGAATAATTGATAATTTGAAATAGGAAAAGGTCCAAAGGCCTAGGGGTGGTGGGAGGGGAAGGGGAAAGGGAAGAAGGGAAAGGAAAAATTATGAGAAAAGAAATAAAAATGGAAATGAAATCTATGTAAATAGGGAAGGGTGGAGGGGGTGAAGGGCGCACAGGTAATGGGGGAAAACATAAGAACTAAGATACATCATGTACAGGTACAAGCACCCAATGATAAATGTAAATGTATTGTATTCCTAAAATGTACCAATAACAGAATAAAAAAATTCATTTTCCTGATTATATATGTCTTAAAATGATTGCTAATATATGTCATTTATTGTACATGTAACTTATGTGGGCTGGACATACATCAAACAATTTATTAATATGTTAAATAATCCTTAAGACAATTATTTTTGACATTTTATAAATGTGAAGAGATCATAATGTACATAAAAACCCAGATGAAATTACAAACAGAACAGGAACTAAAACCCCAGGTCTGAAAATATTATTCTGTGATACCAGAATCTTAACAAATAAACAAATTACACCACAGTCACAATGGAACTTTAATTTTTTTCTAAGAACACTCATTTAAAACAGATTTTGAGATATTAGACACTTGCATTCTATCCTCTGGCATGAGGACCTAGAATTATGAGACTAATAGCTTTTTTATAGGTATTAATCCATGTGGGGTTCATATTATATAGCTAATATAAAGAATAAAGAAAGGACAGAAAGAAGAATCATATGTGGTATATTTGAATCTATGCAATGATAATTGACTTTAGTCATCTTTAGATATCTACACCTTAAATTTTAAATTGACAGTATGGTAATAGAAAAAGTTACAACTTTTCTGAGTTTTTATGTTTGACAAGTTACAGGGTAATAAACCACTGTTTTGGTTTTTCTAAAGTATAATATTACTAAGACTTGTTTCACACTGAAGTCTTACATTTATATCATGTTAACTCAATAAGGTGCCAAATTCTAGAAAGATGGTGTAGAGAGAGAGTTCCTTCTTCCTCCCACTCTTTGCTACTAAAAATCATGGATATTATACATGAAACAAATACTGATGACTGTAAAAGGTCGACATAAAAGCAGATAATCCCAGCTCTTCAGAATCTGAAAACATGCAGATACCACATGTCCTGGTTTCATTTTTGTTTCATAGGTCCTGGATATGGAGCTGAAGATGCTAGAATTCTGGAAATCCCAATGGGTATATAAAGTAAGCCCCAAACTCAGTCTGCACTTTCTATCCAAGGGGCTAGGAAAGACTCACACTACCAGAACAAAAAGATTTTAGAAAACAACCTCTGTACTTCAGCAAAATAATACAGAAAATACAATAAAACTATTTCCTAGACCCAGCAACGCCAAGTAAGGTTGACTAGGATCTCTAGATTTCTATTCTTGCCAGACACAGCAAGATATCCCAATATTCTTTTCCAAGTTATGGCAGAAAGGACAAAATAGAGAGCCAGAGTAATGTCCTTACCAAGGGTAATGAAGACATATCCATCTACCTACAGTGTCAGTGCAGATCATGGGAAACTGGGTTTCAGCTCCATGAATAGGAATTGACCTCTTTCCCTGCTGATTGATGTCAAAGAATTCCTAATGGAATTTTGGGCTTTGATCACTATTTAGTCATAATATGTCCATCCCTTAAACTATGTTATTGATTGGAGGATACATGATAAGTAGTGATGAAACATTCAATGAACACTCAACCAGGATGGTGTCAATATAGATCTAATGGCAAGCCAAGAATTATTAACCTATGCATGAATTAAAAGGAGCTGGTTAACTCCACTCATATCTCTGAAGCTAACACATACTCTTGTCATTGTTTAATATTAGAAGAAATTTGGCTAAAATCATATGTAACTTAACAAAACAAGGCAGGTAAATCCCCACTTGAATGAAAAAGTAAAAAAGAAAAAGAAAAAAATCAGTAAGTACTCCCATCAGTATGAAAAAGATGATAGAATTACCTGGAAATATTTTAAAGCAGTCATTCTAAAATCTTTCAGCAAGTAATTATGGATACACTTGAAATATACAAAAATAAATTCAACAAAGAAATAGATTTCAGCAAAGAAATAAAAATGTGGTAAAAATGAATAGATACATCAGCATTGACAGGACAGAGGAAAGAATCAGTGAACTGAAATACAGAATACCAGTCATACAATTTGAAAAACAAAGATAAAATAGATTGAAAACATAATGAGCAGACCCTCCAGCTCTTGGAGTTTTTATACAAGGTCTGAAATTCACATCATCAAAGTCTCACAAAGGAGAAAGTACTCTGAAAAATAATGGCCGAAAATTTCCTAAGTTGACAAAGGACATAAACCTACCAGATCACTAAGCTAGGCAAGTTCCAAACAGAATGAACCCAAATAAATCCAGATATAAACACATCATGGTCAAGCTTTTAACAGCTAAGGACAATAAAAAGATCTCAACAGCAGCACAAAGGAAGTGTCACATTAGGTGTGTGAGAAAACTGATATGAATGGTTTTCTCATCAGAAACCATGAAAGGGACTCACAAGATAAAGGGAGGGGGAGGGAGAGGAGAGAAAGGGAATGACAAAGACATTACGATGTGCTCTGTACATGAACCAACTCCACACAAGAAATGCAAACGTTATGTACTGCAAACATGTACTGATAAAAAGAATTTTTTTAAAAAGAAATCATGAAAAGAAAAAATAAAGTGGTATAATATTGTTTTAAAACAAACAAATTCTAACTCCTATATAACCAAGACTTTACATCACTAATTCTTTGTACAAAAAACAAATCAAATAAAAACTTGCAAATGAACATTCTTAGCAACCTAAAGTGTAACAGCCGAAAGCTGAAAAATCCAGCTGGTCAGCAATGGTTGAGTCATTAAACATGATGTTGCTTTATCCACATCTCGAAATTTGGAGTATTTCACAGATATCCAGTGGTATAAATTATTAATATACAATATAACATTGACGGAACTGCAGAGAATTACAGTGAGTGATATTCTTTAATCCAGGTATAAAATCATTTTAGATGCCTGTCATATAAACACCTTAAAGTTTAAAATGATGAATGATAGAATTTGCAAAAATATGCATCATAATGACTAGGTGTTAGGGTTGGGTTTCTGGCTTATGTGAGAAGAAAGTGTAGTAATAAAAACAAGTATCAAGAAAAAGCATTGTGGAGGTGGAAATGTTTGGTATCAGATATATTTCAAAATATTTTGATCATTACATTTCCTTGCAGTTTTACAAGATGTTACCATTGGGAAAGGGTACTAAAGGAACCACAAAATTTACTACAGTATTTCTTTTAATGGAATGAGAATCTATAATTACAACAAAATAGAACACTATGCAAAAAAGATTGAAAACTGTAAGAAATAAAAACAAAAATAGATTAGGCTTTACAGTTTTTACTTTTCCTGTTTATTTATTAATATATTAATTAATTATTATTAATCTGTTAATCTATTAATCTATTGATGCTTTTATTTTTTTATCCATGTGCAGGTGTGTAAAACTGACTAGGGTGAACTTATTTGCATGTACTAATTTATTCACTGTGCTCTATTGCTTTAAACAGTCCAAATTCCTAATAATGACGAATATATATATATATATATCTTCCTGTTAAATATAGAGGTAAAAAAGATGTTTTGATTCTTTGTAAATCAGTTACTTTGCACTAGACACTATCATATTTTCTTTCCATTTATATATTCAGTAAATACTTATTAAGTACTTAGCTTGTATAACTTGCTATTCCAAGACTGACAATTATGGATAAAATAAAGTCTTTCCCTCTATATTCGAATGTAAAGGTCAACACATGAACAAGGATAAAAGGGTAACATGTATGATTAAGAAATGCTTTTTACTTTTCCCATAAAACGCTTGTCTTTGTGCATTTCTCCTCTTCGGATGTTTATCAGCACTCTGGTTATTGTGCCCTGGATCGTTCCCTGGGGGAACTGTACAGTGCGTGTTAAGCATATCACAGGCTTCCACCTGCTGCATGCCCCGAACATCCATTACCCTGGCTACGGAAGCCTCACTGCCCCAGACTTCTCCATGTGTCTAGTATGGCCAGGAACACGGTGTTGGAGAATTTTGTTTGCGAATCACTTTCCTGGATATTCTTGTGTTTGTCCCAGGATGGTCAGGGTGTGTATTAAAACTTATTAGAACGGTATATTTTCAAGTTAGATACTGCGGAGAGATTGACTAAACACAAATGGAATGAAAGGCAGAAAAAAAGTCAGAGAGGGGTATGGAACTTTCAAAGAACTCTGACTATAGCTCTGGTAAGATGAATGCACTCTGACGTTTTTTTCAACAGAGAAGTAACTATGATTTACAACCTGGTTTTCCTGGGACATTATCTTCCCCCTAAAAGTCCTGTTTCCTGTGTTCCTGAGATTCATAACAACAAAATTATTATGAGACTAATCAAGAAGGTTAAGGAATGAAAAGTGTATGTAAGACTGAGAAACTTAAGACTGTGGATTCTATTCTGATAAAAGAAATAATTCCGTTTTTAGAGCATTGGGAACATTTTGAGAAAATGATTTTAGGCTTCTAGGGGAAACTTGGAATTACATTTTGGGAAAATATGAGGAGAAAAAAATAGGAAAGGGAGAAATAAATGATGGCTTGTAGGCAAGTCTAAAGAAGTGATATGCAGGAAACAATAGGAAAATTAGATAAATTGGATTACATCAGATTGAAAACCATGTTCAAAGCAAAGACTACAACCAGCATGATGAAGAGACAACCTGCACAACAACAAAAAAATATTTTTGTGCACCGCCTTCTGAAAAGAGATTTATTTCTAGAATAAACAGGGAACTCAAAAAACTCAAAAGCATAAATAAAAGCAAGTCAAAATAAACAAATCAAAGCAAGCAGACCCATGAAGAAGTGGGCAATAGATTAATAGATGATACAAACCCCACAAATACATGAAAAAATACTCAAGACCATTAATCATAACAGAAATGAAAATCAAATCACAATACGTTATTATCTCATTCTAATAAGAATAGCTATTATCAAACTTTTAAAGATAGTGTTGATGAAGATATGAAAAAATTCAATGCTTCTAAGCTGTGATAGGAATGTCAATTAGTGTAGATATTATGAAAAATAGTATGGGGATTCTTCAAGAAATTAAAAATAGAATTACAGTATGATCCAAGAGACCTACTATTGGGTATATTATCTACTCCAACTATTTACAGCAGACAAGAAATAGAAAATAATCCCATGGGTCAATCAACTGATGAATAGGTAATGGTACATATACACAATGGAATTCAATTCAGTTATAAAAGGGCAAAATCTTTCATTTGTCAGAACATGAATGGAATTGGAGATCAGGATGGTGTTTAAACTAAAGGCACAGAAGGCAAATACCATATCAATTCATTCATATGTAAAATTTTAAAACAGGTTTGGTGTAATTGCCAGAGGCTCCAAAGGCCAGAGTCAAGGAAAGAAAGGAAGGAGATTGATCAATGGTTATTAATCCAGTTTAAATAGCAGGAAGAAGCCCTGCATGCTAGGGCTAGTAAGGTAGCTACTGATTACAATGTATTGCATATTGCAAAAAGCTAAAAGAAAGGAATTTGATTTTTCCTCATAAATGATTAATGTTTCAGGACATATATGCACTTTATTTAATATGCATGTAAAAAACTACACATTGTAACATACATAATTATATTTTACGTAGGAGTTAAAATAAATTTTGGATGAAGAGAATGTGGCATTTATATGCAGCAGAGTTCCATCATAAAAAGAACTTGAGTCATTTGTAGGAAACTAAAAGCACGTTGAGACCATAATATTAAGTGAAATAAATCAGACATGCGAGCTTAAAAATATTGCATGGCTTCACTTATAAGTGACACCAAAAGTATAAATAAAAAACAAGATAAAGATAGATGAAGAGAAAGAGATAATGGGAAATTCCCTATTCACAATTATCAGAAGGAAGGGGATTAAGAAATTGGGGGAGGAAAGGGGATAAAAAAAATAATTGAGGTTTGTTATGTACTTGTATCATCTCCCCACGACAAATGTAATCATTACGTAATGCAAATGTACTGATAAAAAATAAAAACTGAAAAAAATGCAATTTTAAATAAATAAATGATATGTATCATTACTAGATATTTTAAAATGTATACTTAGGTTATTTTATAGTATTATGATACACAATTAAGTTCATGAAGAAAAAAGATTTATATGAAGGACAGGTGACAGAATTGAGAGTAGATAACATAATTCGTTATTTTTCCTATATTTCAAATATTTGAATTTTTTACTTAAGTAAAATAGTAGTGAAACATTATAAGTGCACATATGTCAAGAAGCATACTGCTACTCTACTAGAACAGAAAAGTACTACTTTAAAAACTTTAATACACTAATTCACTACAGAGATCTAAAAGGGTAAAATATTTTAAGTATTATTTGCATCTTATTTAAAAAGTGTCTACACATATGTATTTGTGTGTGTATATATATACACATGCATATACATGCATATATATAAACATTCACATATGTATTTGAAGAAATTGTAATATAATCATGAATATTGAGAAAGACAATATGAGAGAACCTCATATAGTTGTAGAACTTGTTAAATTAAAACTTGGAAGCACATTCCCTATAATTTTTGTTCTCTTAACTTTCAAAAGCACTGTAAACTGAGAAGTCTTTATATGTTTTAAAAATATCTACGTTGTAGCTACAGGAAAATTCCATAGCATAATAAGCATGTGGGCAACAAATACTCCTTGTGGATGCCATTAAAGACATTAATAAAACACTTTATAATAAAAATTAATGAGTGCCTAGCTGCAAAGTGTCATACACTTAAGTTTCTATACAAAAAATTAAAGAATATATTTAAACCAACTGTGAAGTGGCACCACAGTGTTGACATACAACAAAATCCACTTTCATTTAGTGTGTTTGGCTTAGAACTACACCTCTGCGTGTGGATAATAAGTCCCATAATCATCAAGGCAAGTAAGGAAAAGGCTGCATTTGCTGGGCCTGTCCTTACAAGTTCTTCCATCTTAATTTAAAAAGTCTGAATCCTTAATAGAAAAGAGTCGTTTCAGTTGCTTTGAGGAAATTAAAGATCTGAAATAGCCCTCATTTTGAAAACAATCAGTATAGTAACTTCTATGTGCCAAGTGGAGTGTCAAATGAAATCACTTTAGAAAGGAGCCCTCATATGTTTGGCTTTCATTAACCAGTGGGAACAAATGAATTCTTGTTCTTATTTGAAGCTTTGTTGCTGGTGTTCTAGAGTCTATGGAGACTTCACACAGTCCTAAGCTTGGCCAATATGCAGTTTTGAGCTGTATCTGACTTCACCTACTCCGATTTTTTGCCTCCCACGAAGCTGAGCACACTGCCTTTGCTAATCTATCATTGAGGAACATATGTGCACTTTTGCAATGAAATTGCCAGCTTGATTGTAGGGGGAGGCTTCTTTATCTAGCCTTATATGAGTACCATTTATCAAAGTTCCATTTGAAGATTACATAGTCTCAAAAGTGCAATACTTTCATTCACTTTTATTCCCTAAAGAATGCTCACAATGGTTTAATGTACCTGGGTTGAGGCAACCCAAATAACAGGCATCAAGCTGTGTTGGAAGCCACCGCCCTCTAGGCTCTCAGAATATTACCAGCTATTCCAGATTTGATCTCTGGTGAGGGAAGGTTTGTTCCAGAGGCCTCGCAGTACCAACTTTGAAAACTGCCTTTAGAAGGAAACTTTTCTCAGCTTTTCCTCTCTGTACACACATATATATTGTATATATGTATGTAGGTAAGTGTAAGCATATGTTTCAAATGCCAAGACTCTCCCTCCCCCTCAGAGGGAGAGAGAGGCTATATAGCCTTATTGAGGTCTATTAGTACTGTGATAACTTACTTTATAATGGGAAATAGTAAACTCCAAATAAAAGGAACTTAATTATGTAAAGGAAATTAGTTGTGTTAACTATATTTATACATCACTCAGCTTACTCTTTTCTTTCACAGTTGGAAAACTATGAACCAGATAAATAAACCAAAAATTTTTTCCCATTAGGATCATTTTATGGCTATTTGAGAGAGCCAGGGAGAGGGATGGGGGTAGGCAGAGTGAGGTAGTGATAGAGAGAAAGAAGAAACAGAGAGGAGGGGAAGAAACTGAGGCTTACTGACTTTTCCCTGCTGAACAGGAGGGGAGTATTTGGGAGACCGTGTTCTCAGGCCTTTAGATTTGAGGTAAAGAAACTCTTCCAGAACTCAACCCACCTGTATCACGACCCTTATTCAAACCAAAAGACAGGTACAACGTTGCCCCTCATTGTTGGTTTGTGATGTGTGGCTGAAGAAAATCAAATATAAACAGAAAATAAGCAACAGAAGCAGCCAAAACCTGAAAAAACCAGAAAAGATAAAATCTTCAGAATAAGGGAATCATCTATGAAGCGTTTTATCTTTTATATATGGAAGAACTTAAAATGAATATATATTATGAAAATAATTAATAGATTTTACCACATTAGATTGACTATTTAATTAGCCAGCTTGGTGAGAAAAATTCAAGACTTGTGCAATTTATGCATTATATATGAATATATATATATATATATGAATATATATATATATATTCAGCATTTTTAAAATAGTGACTTTTCTATTTAAAAAAACTTCAATATACTATTTACAAAATAAATAAAAGCCTCAAATTGAACATATATTAAATATTCTTAAAGTATAGCATATTTGTATGGAAATAAAACAAAGAAGCAAAACCCCAGGTATCCAACTCATGAAGTTTTTAATAGATTACACCTGTATTGAGTATTTAACTCAATAGCCAAAAAAGTTTAAGATTAAAACTTAATCCTTTCATGTGGATTTTTTTTTCCCCAGTATTACTTAGCTGAGGCTAAATTGCATTTTGGAGACTGAATGATCTCTGAGGTATTTAACAACAAAAATGTATGTCTTGCTTATAGTCCCTTTGCATCATCAGTCTTTGTATTAGTCTATTTTCACTCATTAAAAAAAATAGCTGAAGCTGAGTAACTTTTTAAAGTAAAGGGCTTTAATTTATCCAGTCCTGGTCCCAATTTGTAGGGACACACTTGGTGCTGTCGCTGTTGGCAGTTGCAGGGCAGGTATGGAAGTGTTTGTACTGGTCTCTGTTGTTGTTGTTGTCTGTCCATGCTACAGTTAAGCTTGCGTATCTGACTCATTTCACTCAACATCATGGTCTTAAGGTTCATCTATTTTTCTACTCTTTCTTTTCTTGGAAAGGCTCCAAAATTCAATCACAAGCGCTCCATCCTGCTGAATTTATCCAATCCTGATCAGTTCCCCAAAGCTTGTCATCAGAATACTCTAATTGGGTTCAATTTATATTCTCTAAATATCTCACAGTACGGATTGGATGTCCACCAATGAACCCCTTATCCAAACCATAGCGAACTCTATCACCACTCTAGTTTCTTGATAAACAAGGAGAGAAACTAAGATATTGGTCATCTATAATGGTTGAAATAAATGATTAGAAAATATTTTAAATAATAATGACAAAATGTGGCATAGTTCAATTTTAGCATAAGAGGTCAAGAAAGTTACTCTAAATACTTCTACTGTGAACCATAATAATTTGCCCAAAACAAATAATAAATGAACATTTACTTGTCTATTGGTTAACATTAAAACAATTCTTATTCTATGAAACTCTGAAAAAGGGTCAGATCACTAAAAGTGGAGGATTACATTACTGTCTTTTAAAGGAATAAATTCCTCTTTAAAGGCATCACTACAGTCTTTGCATTTTTATATATCCATAGCATTTTATTGGTCTGTTGGCCTACAAATAAAATATTTGATGTATTTATTTTGTAGTGTCTCAGAGCAGAGCTTTTATTCACACACCCCTGGAGCTACAGAAAGCAACAAACTATCTTTACATCAACTTTTGCTTTAGGTTAGAATTATACATTTCTTTTGACTATGATTAGAGAGACAAAATTGATATGAGCAAAATTTTAGCTCAAAAGCTCCCTCTCCAGTCTGGACAGAACAATCTGTTTCTGCTTTTTACACAATAAACAAATTTGATAAGCATTACATAAGTAGCAAATAAACAGACAACCCTGGAATATCAGTTTAATGAGTGCAACTTTCCTGAGTAACCACACATTTGGTATTCACAGAAGCTTCTTGTGTAGGATGAGAGTCACTAAGACTTAAAAAGCACTTAAAAACCATAGCAGACAATGGAAAGTAAAAAGAGTTACTTAGGTTTGCTTGAAAGAGAAGCGTGACAACATGCCTTCAAAAGACTCTCGAAAGGCATCACTTTAGGATTCCTCTCATGGAGACAAGGCCATGCATTAAAAGGCAAAACTATCAGAAAGAGTAAAAAAATCATCCTTTTAAAAATCAACTGGATGTTCCATAAATGCATTTTAGCTTTTTTCTTAAAGCATGATAATCTGCTTTGATTTAATGTTATTTATGAATGCATGAAAAATACTCTTGTGAAGGTTAGGACTCCAGAAATGTTTTATCCCATTACTTGTTTTTCCTCTGCTCAGTCAGCTTCAATGCAAAATAGTCAGTGTGAACTCAATAAATATAAATCAATGGTGATGATTATAACTGTACTGAGATACACATATTCAGGTTGAAAAATCACTTATTAAATCCATATGCACTCTAACTTCAAATTTGTCTTTCAAAAGAACTTGAAATCAGATTTATTTTGGTTTTGTCTCTGCTTTATTTTGATGAGGAGTGGAGAAGCTGCTGATACAGACTTTCATATTGACATGCAGGATTTATTTATTAGGCTCATTCAGTGGGCAGCTTACTGAGCCATCTTTTTGATGTTGCTGACTGCATTCTGGGGCAATGAGCCCTTGTAAAACTACAAACTCAATTATAGCCTGAATTAATATTTTATACATTAAATTTCATAAGTTATACTTGGTTGAACAGAGGAACTGAATTAAAATATGATTTATAATTAAATCCTTATCAATCACCTTAAGAGTGTAACCAATTTGTATATTTGGACCTTGGTTCTCATTTAAAACCATGAACTGATTTGTCAGGTAATAAGAGTAATCAGTTTTAGGCAGGAGACAATTGCTTGCTGCAATACAGTCACATTTGTAATTGATCAGCAATAGCACAATGATTTTATCACTCATGAAATGTGTGCCACATCTTAAGGCTTAACTTTTACAGTAGAGCATTCAGACTCAAATCTGAAAACATTTTACAATTAGGACACATCTCTACTGTACACATATGTTTCATGTTTCTTGTCTCTTAAAATATAGAAATTAAAGAGTATTGATTTTCTGTTGTAATTCAGAGTATTAAAATATAAAATATATTTGAAAAAATCATTTATATGTCTTTATTATTACTTTTATAGCTTAAAACCATTTATGCTCTGGGAAAATATCACCCTAGGTGACGGTGGGGAAGAGTTACTTATTTATACTGAATTTTTAGTTATCATAAAAATATGGTAATTTTAATCTATATGTATTTGACTGAAATATTCATGCATTTTCAGATATCTAAATATGATACATTCTAAGTTGGTTACTATCAAGTATATAAAACAATGATATGAATGCTCACATTTGATTTAGCTTATTGTATATGAAGATTACACCATCATATACGCAAATATTTGGCGGTCTATATTTTCAATGCTCAGGGGAGAAAGAAAATAAGAAAACAATAAACTAACACTTAAATAAGAGGAGATGGAATTGTAGGTATTGATATATATATGTTATATATATATACATAATATATATATATATATTAAAGTTCAGAAAGGAGAGGTGGAAAGACGTTATATATCACACTGTAGATCCCATAGACCACTTTAAGTTTGGCTAAATTCCTTATCATCTTCAATCTCTTGTATCTGCAGCTATAAATTTGAATATTAGTGGTTTACTTATTTTAAAGGATCATGAATGTGAACAAAATAATAAATGTGAAAAACCTTAGGGTTTGTATTATTTAAATCAACTAAAATGTTATTGAAATATTTAATTCAATAGTCAGATTAAATGTCATTTCCCTCTGTTGGAAAGATTTTTATGGGCATACAAAGTATTTGTTTCTTCATTATAATGCAAAACACTCACAAAGACTAACAAACATAGTCCATGATGACAATGATGACAAAGCTTGCAATGATGACATTCTAATGAAGAAATTTTACTTACAAAGGAGATCATAAAGATTTCATGAGGCAAATTTACTCTAAAATCTTTGGTAAATAGGAAGTCAGAAATTAGTTCTTTTACACAGATAACTTACTGGTAAATAACTACATATGTTTTTTTATACAATGATCATTTTACTGTTATTAGAGAAGCCAACCTACACTTATATATCCATATGGAATAAAACCCTCATAGTTCATAGTGTGTCATTCATGAGATTATAGTGCAATCACTGTAAATTAGAAAGCATCATGAAGAATTATGCAAACCAGATCTTGAAAAAGTCCCAAATTATCAAAGCCATAGGTTATATTTGTTGGGTCTACCTCCAGGTCTAGTCTAATGAAAAAGGGAGTACACATAAGAAGTCTTATAGTTCATGTTGAAGTAAATAGAAATCATTATACCAGAAATATACTTGCATATTTTATCTGACTACCTAAATTTAAAAGCAGAAAACTATTTTATATCTATATTTTCAGTTTAGTGGAACTTTAAAAATAAACTAAGACTTACAATCATTTTAATGTCCTGTTTTGTCTGATGTGTGTTTAGCAAGGGAACACAGCATATCTCCTCATTCTAAATCTGAAAATGAGGTTTGCATTACTCTAATTTATAATCGAATATAACAGTGTATAGGAAAATTACAAGTCAGTTTACTTTAAGCAGTACAAACCCAATTTAATAAAGCATGCTGGGAAGAGCATGTCTAAGTTGGAGGCCAGCTCAGTATACCTTGAACTGGTAAAATGGCATTCATATAAAAAGACTCAAGATTTATAGCTGTAGGTAATAATTCAATACCAGTGAAAACCAGGGCACATGCCTTAGCAACAGAAAATAACACACAAGAAAATAGTAGTAATGTACTGTATTGCTAGCTGGGACACTTGTCTATGATGGAAATCTGAAAGTATCGCTTACCAATTAACAAAATTCAATAAATTGTCCCTTTATTTACATTTAAATGATGTTAAAATATAAGTCATGGCAAAAATCAGCTTCATTTAATTGCATTCAAGCCTGTATTCATTTTATGTTACACTGAAAATAAAAATCATAATATGAAACAACAAAGCATAAAATTAGGAAGTATATTTGAAAATTTAACTCTAAGAAGCAGAGAAAAGTCTGATCAGATAATACTTTGAAACATGAATAATGAGAAATGAAACATTGATTTCATGTAATGCTATTATTAAAGTGTTTCCTGAAAGTGATCAAATTTTTATTGATCTTAAATTACATATTACACACAAAAACTGAATTATATAAATTTATTATATGACAAACCTGTACTTTAGAAAGTAGAACTTTGCTCTCTAGAATGAGGAGCATATTTTACTTGTGTAACTAATCCAAAAAAAAGGTAATCACAAGAAATAAACCCTAACAAGACAAATAAACTGGATTAATGAGTAGAAAAATATTCTATTTGAACCCAAAAAGAAATGGGCACAAATAAACCTAATTTCAAAGTAGTTAATATCACACATATCATTGTGGAACATTATATAATCTAAAACATTAAATACAGTTAGTTTAAGTTTTCTTCCTCCTTTCTTCTTAATGGAAACTAAGCAAAACAAAATTCATGCTCTTAATCAAGGATTTATCTATTTCTGAGGGATTCTAATTTCCCTATTGGCTTTATACCTCATGAATCTACAAAGAATAACCACATTAATATTCTGGTAATCTAACAACACATCACATCAAATATATGCTCAAAAGTGTCCTAGATAGATAGAATTGTACAACAAGAAGTAGGCATAAGCAAGAAATGTTTCCTGTTCAGTTGTGAAAAATTTTATGTATAAATTCCTGTCAAATTCTGTGTCTATATTTGACAGCAAAAATGTACTGTGAATCAAGTCATTTTCCTAGCTCCAATGTGGATAATGATCATATAAAAATGACAAGGTTTAATATTTCAAAATAATAAAAGACTCTGCAATATGCTCTGCATTTTACTTATTCCAGCTATGTATTCATTCTCTAAAAGGCTGCTTGTGAAAATAATTTTCATAGATGCAAGACAGCAAAAGAGTTGAAGCAAAATATTTGCCCTAAGAAATCTTATAGTTTTGTTCATTCTAATTATTAAAGAAAAGCTACCACAAACCTGGGGGTGTTGGTTTTTATTAAGTGGCCATTTTATTTCATAGTGCTTATTTCTCATTTTGTCAGAAAAGACATCATTCTTTAAAGGGCACAAAAACCAGAGAAAAATATTTTTTTCCAGTTGACATAAGACATTTAATACAATAGAAATGTCTAATTGGTGTCACACAGGGTCAGATGGCTTTGTCCTCACACTTGTGGACTTCTGGGAAATGAAAGGTCAACATGTAATATATCCAAACCTACCAGGGAAGGAGTGTATTTTTTAAAAAACTTACAAAGCAGCCATTTTGCATTATAAAACTAAGCAAATAAAAAAAAGTGACATTCATTAAAATGGTAGTGTTCTTTCATGAACTGTCAATAGTTTATTATTTTGTACTAAAATGGCAGTTTACTCAGAGGGATACTGACTGAGAGATGAAGTGTGTGTGTGTGTGTGTGTGTGTGTGTGTGTAAGGAAAAAGTGTGTTTTCCAATAAAAGTTGCAATTGCATTTTTAAAAGAAATTTAAATAAAATAGACTGACACCTATTGTACATTCTTTTTTATTTATATATTAATTGGTACATTTTAGGTGTACAATACATTTACATTTATCATTGGGTGTTTGTACCTGTACATGATGTATCTTAGTTCTTATTTTTTTCCCCATTACCTGTGTGCCCTTCACCCCCTCCACCCTTCCCTATTTACATAGACTTTGTTTCCTTTTTTTTTCTTTCTTTCCAATAATTTTTCCTTTCCTTTCTTCCCTTTCCCCTTCCCCTCCCACCACCCCTCCACCTTTGGACCTTTTCCTATTTCAAATTATCAATTATTCATTTTAATCATTTTCATCCTTATTTACATTTTCAGTTTCTCACACTAGAGAAACTATTTGGTATTTACACGTATGTGTCCTATTTATTTCACTTAAGAGTATGGCCTCAATATGCATCCATTTAGCTATAAATGACTCTAGTTTCTCGTTCTTTATGGCTGAGTAGTACTCCATTTTATAAAAAAGACACATCTTCTTTATCCAGTTTCCAGTTGATGGGCACTTGGGCTATAAGGATAATTTATGTAAAATGAGTTACTCTTTTAGAGGATCATCAAAGCTTAGTCCTAGGCAAGAAGAAAGGACTAGAAATTTTCAATCTTTCCTTTTATCATCCCATTATTTCCAAAGTTCTGAAGGTCTATAAACTCATTTTTTCGTCTTACTCTGTCTTATTCGTTACTCCTGTCTTCTGAGTAATCTACTAAAATATTTGTGTCACTTCTCTCTTCCTATGTGAGTCAGTCCATATTTAAACATCATCTTTACTGAAGCAAAATGACCTTGTCCTTTGAGATGCACTGACTAGTTACTAGAAGTCTTACTAGTATGTTCTAATTAGATAAATAGACTCCAAAAATATGTGTGTAGTGAATATGAATGGATTATAAGGGTTTAATCAGTTCTCTTACTACTTATTCTTTTGAAACTAGATTTATGCACTGTAATGATAAAGCGTAAATGTGTAATCTAAGAAAATTAGTCAAGATGGCTTAATTTATTGTGTTTGGAAATGGAGGTGAAAGATGGGGTTTAGGAAGAAAAAAATACAGGCTTAATTAGGAATTCTTTCACAAATTCACCAGGGTCATAAAATGTAGAGGCGCCTATAGCCTATGTACTTTCCATAATCCTACTGGAGATAAAGTAATTGATTCTAACTTGGTATGGTACATTGGTGGAGTTTTTTTTTTTTTAATGTTAGTGGCCTTTTTGTTTCTACTACATATTGTTCAAATATAATTATTCAGGTATTGGCAGTTGGCTACATTTAGCATTTATAGTTTCTTCTTTAATATATTTTTTCTACTAGAATATCAGGCATATAAATGAGATAGTAGCATAGTAAACTATATGTTTCACATACATTTATTTTAAAAAATATCTCATATGTATAGGATATCAATAAGTAATTCCAGGAGGCTTCTATCCAGTCACAAATGATAAATGAAAGTTTAAGATGTATTTATGTGCTAAAAATAAAATTGAATATTCACAGGTTAAAAAACAACTTCTAATATTTTTAAGCAACGTTTCTATATGCTAGGTGAAAGTTTATGAGAACCAGACAAGCAGGCAAATGTCATGAAGCAGTTTGGAGAGTTTTGTTTTGTTTTGTTTTGTTTTATCAAAAATGTCTGGAATTGGTGCAATTTGTACAGCATTTAGTGTTTGAGTTTCAGGAATTCTTACAGGATCTCTTAAAGGAAACGGGAAGAATAAGAAGCCATAAAGTATTGAATGAAATTTTCAGTCCAATAATAACTAAATGAACTACTAGATTTTGAAGAAAAATGCAAGCAAATCACAATGATTCTTAAACACTAAATCAGAATAAAAGGAGGATGAATTTAAAGAGAGATTTTCAAATAATGCTGAATAGTTAATGTATTCCAGGCTCACTGAATTATCATTAAATTTGGAGAGGAAAAATTGAAGCTGATAAACAATGCTGTAGGGTGGGCAAATAATATCAAAAGATTTAATGGTACAAGGTGACTAAGTAGAATGTAAGTTAAACAAAGCAGACCATATTGAAATAAGACATTTTTTCTAACTGATAGTAGACAACAGACTTAAATAGAATTAAACTCTCCAAAAGTTTTCAATTTCTGAGACTGAAATAGACACCCCCACCTTCATGAGGCTGGACTCAGAGGAGAACAAGACAATACAAAGCTTTGTGGGACAAGAAATGTCCATGTGGTGAGCCACTTCTGTGACATCCCTGGGTCTCATACTTACACACTCCTGCCTTCCCAAGAGTCTGTGATTGTTTCTGACCCATTGAAAATGCCACAGGTGATGTTATTTCTTCACTCTGTCTCAGCAGACTAGAAATAAAAACTGTCTTCCTGGCTTGAATAAAATATTACTTTGCATGACAGACAGAGTAAGTCCACATGAGAGAGAACTAATAGGACTTCCAGGAGTTACAAATCACCCCCAGCTAAGAGCCTGCAAGAAAGCAATGGCCTTGGTCCTCCAGCTCCCGGGAACTGAAATCTATCAACCACCACAGGAGTTTAGAAGACGACCTTACCTTTCAGAAAGGAAGAAAGGCTGTGACAACTTCACTGAAATCTTGTAATTCTGGAGTGGAAGATATTCCCCAAAGCACCCAGACCTGTGACTCGTGGAACATGTGACATAATAAATGTTCGTTGTTGTAAAATATTAAGTTTGTGTTTAAACTTCAGACGTCAGCAGAATAATATTCTCTGGAAAGTAATCTTGTCTGTGATTTTTTTTTTTTTTTTTTTTTTTTTTGGTACCAAGGATCGAACTTGGGTCCTTGTGCTTGTGAGGCAAGCAGCAGAACCACTGAGCTAAACCCCCCCCCCCAACTTCTTGTCTGTGATTTTGCCCGCAAGACAAAAGAACTGAGTGTCGAAACAAATCATCCGTGCCTGTGAGCTGGGATTCAAGTCCTATTTCTTAAAGTTTTTATTGTTGTGAGCTTTACTTAAATCCTCTGTGTATCGATGACCTTTCCTAAAGGTTAAAGGAGGTGATATTATGAATATCTCGTAGGACTGTTAGGAAGGTTGTGTTACATCAGGTTAAATGCTTAAAGCATAGTAAGTGATCGAATATATATAGTTATGCACGCACATGTTCGATTTTGAGGGATTTCTTATTTGCTCTATAGAATTTAAAAAATAAATGAACCAAATTGTAAATTGAGGATAAGGGACGAAAGAAACAATGATTCCTGAGAAAGAGATTGTTTCAAAATATAACCTTACAGGATATGGAAATACAGAATAAATAAATATTACCATAAAAATGCAATCTAGCTTTAATTCATTATGAAAAGTTAAATCAAAGTTGACTGATTTTAGTGAACGCAATTCGCAAGGTTCCACCAGGTTCTCAAATAGATGGAAAGGGATGGATGGTCAGTATTAAACTCTCATTGAGCATTTATTTTTTCACTTAAAGTGCCTGAGAGTGAGAGAAAGATGTTACATACATACACAGAAAGGCTCTCCTTTACGACACTTGAAAATTGCTTGAAATTTAAATGGACATCATAATTATAATTATTTTTAGTCTCCATTTATCATATACACCTGCATATACGTGAACATATCCATAGCAGTGTATAGACCAGTTAAGTTATCTTAAACACTCATAAAGAAAAATGTTAAATTAAATTCACTCAGGCTAATTTTCATACTCAAAATATCTTTGAAGCAAATTATATGGGCTTATTTGAGATATATGCATTATATTAATGTACTATATTTTAGTATGTTTAGGATTTATGAAATGTACATTCTACTACATCCTTCTTTATCAAACCTAGGTTCTTTAGCCCCTTGGGGAAGTAACTTTAATGGTATTTTCTTGAAATACTGTTTTTCAATTTTGAACAAATTTTATAACTAAAAAATGTCATTCAAATATCTTAATTTATTTGATATTACGTATTTACTTTTTAATTCATTGTTTTCATTCTTAAACGTTTATTACATTTCTACAATTTTAAGCTTTTTCAGAAGCTAAGCCAAATATTCTTTAGGCTAATTATTTTTTTGTATTTTTATCATAGATGTTAATAGTACATATATTGGAAATATTTTCCATCTCAGTTTTTAAAAAAGTCTATGATTAATTTACTCTTCATAAAACACTGAAGAAAAAGTCTACTTTTCCATTAGAATGCATTCAGAACATATTTTCATCTTTAGAGTTAAGTTCTCAGTTTTTGCAGAATTGTGATGTCCTTGAGAGATCTTATTTTAGTATGCTTTAGGCCTATATTTTTGTGGAATTTATCATCTGTTACACTTTTAAAAATATTATGTTAATCTAAATCTATGAGGATGTTCTTAACTGTGACACTAGTAATCATGTGCAGATAATATTATCATCCCATTGAGGGCATTTAACTACCCATTTATCGATCATCTCACCTATGTCAAGTAAAGAAAACCACTACTTGACAGAAAACATAAGAAGTTAGAAAATCATAAAAACTCTTTCATGTCCTTATATTTCAAAGTGAAAGATTAATTCATTACTGGGAAAATTTTCAGAAGAATGAACCTTTCATAATTTGTTTTTCAGAAGGAACATCCAAAGATGGATGTAGGTGATTAGGATAATAAGGTATCTATCTATCTATCTATCTATCTATCTATCTATCTATCTATCTATCTGTCACCTGTCTACCTATTTCTCATGTTTATCCAACTATTATTTGTCAGTATATAGAAAACTTTATTTTTCAATCTAATATAAGTTAAAAACAACCATTAGATATTTGTTCATTGAAAAATAAACTCCTCATGCTCCTCTTCCTGTTCTCTCCCCGGCAAATCTTAACAATATTTTATGATACCTTTCTTTCTCTCTTTCTTTCTTCCTTCCTTCTTTTCTTTTCCCTTTCTTCCTCTTTTTCTTTCTATCAATTTTGAAATTAAAGTTAGCCATGATTCAAGAACCAAATTTTATCCATGAAGATTTCATTAATCTGGCTAGGAAACACTTAGAATCCATATAACTGTATTCACTTTGCTCCTGTGACATTTATTATGATCTATTTATCATAAGCTTATTTATGTGTATAATTTATTTCCTGAAAGAATATAACCTCTTTGAAAAATGACATAGATATGTCAGCAGCTGAGCTTTAGAAGTTTTCCAATAATATCATGGATAAATATCTTTCACTGTCAAAATAGCTTCTAAAATATTATAATTGAAATGTTCCATTTGAAAACTACAGATGAGATAATTTTCATAGAATGGTAGTACATTAGTCATACCAAATTTCTGTAGGTATTTGAAGAACAGATTGGATTCTAAATTCCACTGTTCTTACAAGCTATCAGCAATAAATAAAGCAATTCAAACTCAACAGTGTGTATCTCTTAGAAAGTTTGTCACTACCGTGTCCATGAGCAGAGGTAGAAATATAACAAATCTGAATAAAAATTGAAATTCTTAGTGTGATACTAATAGAAATATATATGTTTTGCAGTCGAGAGAACTTAGTTGTAGTGAAGATGACTTTTTTCCTCTGATAGTCTATACTGCAGTTTATAATGTTTGTTAACTATGCTTGCATAGAGTAAATATTTTTGCCTACTATTGGTTTCTCTCTTTAACGAGCATTTACATGGATGTCAATGTTGACAAAATTTTAAACTCTTAAAGTTTTGTTATTAACCTTATTTCTTCAACTTTCAGCACTATTTAAGCCCTATATACTCACTGTTCAAATACTGCTGCATCCTCACAAAAGAGTTGTGTCTGATCACAGACCAGATTCATAAAACTATTTGTATAGGTATTACTTTTGATGAAGTGTTTTGAAATCATTTATTTATGTATTCTTCCATTTATCAGAATTTTGGGTAGTCACTATGTGAGAAGCAGTCTTCTAGGTATCAAGATGCTCGAGTCATATTTCTTCCTAATGTATCATTATATTATAATCATTTTAAAAAATTTGATCTACCTTCTTCTTCACTCAGTTTTCATGCCTACAACTCCCTCTAATAAGCATAACTCTCCTATTTGCTGCCGTAAATTGTCAAAGAGAAAAACGCTCATTTGGAACGTCAACCACCAAGGTTCATTACAAATCTGTCATGAGCTGCATAAATCATTTCCCCAGTAGCTGTGTAAAATAATACTGTTTATCAAGAAAATTTTTTCATTAACATTTTCACCCTTTGAGTATACCATTCATGATGTCATCATCTTTTATTCCCCTACCATTTCTATTAAGGACATGTGGAGTTCATTTTTCCTCTTTTCATCTCCAACCCATAAAGGAGAATAACATGAAAACAAAACAGGAAAAATTATACTGTATTTATTCTGCATTTGCAATAAATTGTGGTACAAAACAGTGCATTTCTATTTTTCAAACCTTGACTGTGTTAGATTGGAAGTCTCATATGCTTCTCTAGGTAGTTTCTATGGCTGCGTTATTGTTGACTGAGACATTGAGGGAGGCCAGCAGGGTAGAGGAAAGAAGAGGAGGGGTAAGAACCAATGGGTTCATATGGCCATGGGACAAAATGTTAAACTAATGAAAACCATCTAATAAAAAGTCATGGTTTGCAGAACAGGGGTCTACTAAAGAATATGTTCCCCTTCATCTAGTAGACTCTTCAGTTATATGATAACAGATTATCAGGTTTTACTTCATTTAATGAAAGATGATACTGGTAATTAATATCTCCATTTTTGGTTGATGCATTTTGTGCAGCTAAAAAAAAAATGTTCTAAGTTCCCAAAAGATGCATTTTTTAAAATCCTTTAAATCTGTGAGTTTCTTATGTCACTGAAGTGTTCTTCAAGCAGAAGATATATTTATGCATACAAAGGTAATTTAGGGTCTCTGCTTTCTGTGTGCCTTAGTTACCTATGGATAGTGTAGGATAAATAAGTCCTTAAATATCTTCAAGGTCAGAACATAAGTAATAGAAATTTTGTTATGAATAATATATTTTTGTTACTAGTGAAATATGTGTGCTGTCATTCAGAATTTTGTAGGTCAATGTCTATATAATTAAAATTTAGTGAATCAACTTATAGGGACTACCATAAATATATTCATTGGCTTGGAGAAGTAACATGACAATCTGACATAATCACACTTATTATCATCATGCATGAGAAAAGTTATGCATTTAGATGAGTTCTGAATGAAGTTTCTCTGTAATGCTCTTGCCCTTTTATATTTTCTGTTTGATTTGGTAATGTTTTGTCAGTAGGCCCTGTAGTACATAAAACTACATTTGAGAGAAAATATCAGTGTTTATTTCATCATTGTTGTGTGGACTTAATGTTTATAATATTGTTGAATTATTCAGACTCCTGTCACTCCAGATTATCATTGAAATGTTAAATATGGAACCAATCTGATGATCTTTGGCAGGTTCGTTCAAAGTGGGGAGTGCTTTCTACAATTTTTAACACTTACTAAGAAAATTTCCCCATGTGGCCCCTAAGCTTGCAGATGTCCTGGCTCAGTCCTGTGGATCTTCTGTTTTCGTTCTATTTCAGCTTCTTGTGTCAGCCTGGTGGGCAGACCCAAGCCCTTCTCTACTTTCCAGACCTGGGCTGCCCTTCCACACTCCAGGGCAGCCAGCCATTGAGACTGGGGCCAACCAGTTCCTCCACCACCCCAGGGCACAATCTGCCTCTCTACCAAAGGAAACAAAACCAGACTACAAAACCTGTGTAAATTAATTGGCATTTATTCCTTACTTATCCCCCAAACTTACCTTCCTGCACCCTGACCCCCAGTATCAGTCAAACATTATTTCCTTTCACTCATTCTCTCGGTAGAAGTTAGGACTTTCCCCCTAAATGAAGCTACTGCATGATGTATTACGTGAATATTCTTCCAACTTGCCTGTGATCTAGCATCTAAAATTACATCATATCCATTCATCCTTTTAAGTAAGCATTGCCACATTGAGGAACTTGGGCTGATATTTAAAGTTTAAAAAATTATCTTGGTATGGTGGAAAAAAACCAAAACAGTTGGTGTACCAATGTGGAAAAGCTCTGAAGTTTTGTTTAGATTTTGGATTCACCTTAATGGTACAGAGAGAAATATAGTTAACAGTATAGATCATATGTTTAAAACCCATATTTAATGAAGCATACATTAAAATACCCTGCAGAAATGCTCCTGAATTTTTATTAGTTCAGAAATATTTGGGGAGAAAACATGTATTTTAAAATATGAATGTCCATCATGACAAAGCCTTTATAATTCTTCTAATTTGTCTTCTACTCATTCTACTTTTTTTTTTCTTTTTCATTTGTCTCCTATTGAAATGTATGTAATGTGAGGTTTTGTGTTCTACATCGGACAAAAATGTTGACCCAATATTACTTTCAATAATAAAAAAAATTTATTAACTGCCTAACAAGTCATATATTTCCATTGGAAATGGGATTTATTTTAAATCAATCCACTACCTTTTACTTAAATTAATATAACAGTAGTCTTTTTTATTATAAATTTCAAAAGAGAAAAATATGTTTGTATGTTGACAATCATTTTCTGTCATCCTGCATTAGAGGACATTTTAATTTTAATTAGAGTTCATTTTTCATTTTTACAAATCATGATTTATTTTGTGAAAAAAAATTATCTTCTATTTAAAATATTGAGTTGATAATTGGTAAGATATTTCTATAAGCAGATAGCTTTCTGACCAATGCAATCATTTTCAATATGTCAGTTTTAAAATAGTTGTCAACTGTTCACCTTGATAAAAATACAAGTATAACTAAACAACAGAAATAAGAAATAACTGACAGTAGCCACAACAGAAAATAATATATTCCTCTGTCATGGGAGTACCCTACCTAGACAATTTTGTAATTCTGCTGATATGTTTTTATTTCTACCATGTTCACTATTAGCTTGTCAGAAATAACTATATTATTGCTTTGCCTTTTTTAAAGAAATAAAAATAAAAATAATATCTATATTTTTATTTACATGTAGATACACACTTAGGAATAAAGGACTAATCTACAAAAAGTCTTCAGAGTATTCAGAAATTAATTTTAAAATAATCCTCCTAAAGATATTTTTCTCAATTGTTAAATTTTTCTACACAGAAACTTTTATACTCAAATCAGCAACTGGTATTTACAGGCGAGTTTACTTTTAGTTATTTATGTACAGAGTTTATCTTGCAAAAAATTATAATTTTTCCTTTAATAATATTTTAAAATTTAGAATTTTTTGAGATCTGAAACCGACTCTCTTAAAAAATAATAATTTATGGCAGTAAATGTACAGTACAGTAATTATACTACATATTTTATTTTGAAATCAAGAGATATTTGTTGATGTGTTCACCTCTCAAGGGAATGTCCAATATAAACACTTTTTAAATCTGCTTATTTTTTGTATTTTTAACATACTCACTTTGGACTTTCTAGAAATAGGTGTTTTTGTTTATATTATCTATAGCATATATATAATATATACCATATATATTGTATATAGCATATATAGCATACATATATATAGCATATATGTATTATTTATATATGATAATATGATTATATATAATATATATCAGTAATTCAGAAGATTGAGTTACTGTTAAAATTGATGAATCTGAGGATTAGTAAACGAATGTAAAAACCTACCTGAACTTCTGAACATTAGAGAAGAGCATCAATAAAATCCTATATAAATGCTGAGAACAGTGTAAATTCACCTGTTATTCAGGTTATATCCTCATTACAACTGGAATAATAAATATATTTTTAAATGACAGCTTTCTTGAATTTGAATTCACATAAGCAGAATAATGAAACACTTATTAGCCTAAGTGTGAACTGAGTTATCTTTTACATCTTATAGTATCATGTAGCAAAATTTTCAAAGGTGTAGAGTTTTATTAATCATTATTTGGTTCTTTCATATTTAGACAATTTGACTAACCCCCAATTTACATAAATGCATAAATTGATTATCTTGATTTTACTAGGCTGAAAAGAAATACATTTCTGAATATCCCTCTTGTTTTAAGCTTTTGTGTAAGGTGTATTTTCATTTTTGGCTATGCCAAGAAAAGTCTGTTGGAACATTTTAGTTCCTTTTATTTAATGTTTCATTTACTTAACAATAAAATGATTACCAATGATTTGCTTATTTAACAGGAAATTCTTAGGCCAGTGATGGGGAATATACACTGACTCTATCAAATGACAGAATGACACATTCCAAATGTGATTCCTGGCCCCATATAATTTTGTAACTCCTATCATTTAGTCATAGAGATTTATGACTCCTTTAGAATAATGAATTTTTACTTGGGCATATTTCTATATATATCCATTTATTTTATAGGAGTGTTATATTAATATCCTAATCCAGAGACATCTCCTTGTGAGGCATAATGATATACCGAGAGTATGGAAAAATTGGCATTTGATGTTAATCTTGGTAAGACCAGAGCAAAGATCCACTTCCTTATAATCAATTTTTGTGTACTAGTTTTTAGTGCCATAGGAGAAGCAGGTTCTTGAAAAAGATATTGCTATAATATTGTAAATATACCTCCTCAAAAGAAGATATGCAAATAACTACAGTAAATGTATATAAGAAAATGAGAATATCTACTATTATAAAGACCAAAAATAAATGCTGGCAAGGATGTCAAGAAGGAGAATTCATAAAACATTTGTAGCAACAGAAATTAGTATAGTTTACACTTACAGTTTTTCACACCAGAGAAACTATTCGGTATTTATACATGTTGTCCTATTTATTGTACTTAAGAGTATCGCCTCAATGTGCATCCACTTAGCTATAAATGTCTCTAATTTCTCATTTTTTATGGCTGAGTAGTACTCCATTTTATAAAAAA
>NW_004624873.1:2396369-2418955 GCF_000247695.1 Heterocephalus glaber
AATATATATATTTTCATGGGATTGGACCAGGGGGTTTTGTGTATACTAGGCAAGAGTCTACCATTGAGCTACATCCCAGGGCCAATATATTAGTCATTTTCTCATCACTGGGACATAAAACTCAAGCACCACAAACTAAAGAAAGAGAGTTTTGTTTTGACTCATGACTTTAGAGTTTTCAGGCCATAGTCACCTGGCTCCAAGATAAGAAAGCATGGAAAATGGGCACAGTGGAGGAAAAATTGCTTACATGGTGGCAGCCAGAAAGCAAGAATGAAGGGAGAAACCAGACGAGATACAACTAACAGGATCCCATGCCCATTGATACACCTCTTTGGATCAGGCCATACCTCCTAACATTATATGTAAATTTAGTTCTCCTGTGGCCCTATCACACTCCAAAATCCCCCACCTCTGAGGGTCTTGGGGACCATTTACTTATATATCATTCCATTCCATTCCTGGTCCCTAAAATCTTGTTGCATCCCAATATGCAAAATGCATTTAGTCCATCTCTAAGTGTTCTCAGAATCTTAACAGTCCTTGCATTGATCAAAAGTCCAAGTCTCAAGCCTCCTCTAAGAAGATTTAAGGCACACTCTTAGCTGTGAACTGTGTAAAAATTTAAAAAGTAAGTTAAATACTACTGATAAACAGTGATACAAAATAAATATTCTAAGGACGAATTAAGGTGCTAGAAAGGAATTGGATCAAAGATTGAAATCAAGCAGGACAAACATCATATACCGTAGTTCCATGGGCAGCACCCAGAGGAAACTGGTGAGATGTGAACATCAAAAGGCTTGGGTAGCCCTGCCTCTGTGACATTGCTAATAGTTGTAGCTTTCATGGCTTCGCTCTTTGTCTTCCTTTACTCATTGTGACTTTCCTCAAATTGTCCATGGTCCCACCTTCTCTAACTTTTGGAGGTGTCCATTGTACTTTCAGTTTCACTCACAGCTTTGCTCAGTGCCTTCTCATCAGCCACAACTTTACAGGTCCTTCCTTTGTGGCAAAATTGAAAAATGTTCAAATGGAATTTTTGCTTCTAATTTTCAATATAAACCTGGCTACAAGCATCAAGACTTATCCACGTGACAGCCTGTACCTTGCGCTGCATTGAAATTTCCTCCACCAAATTAATCTACTGCTCTTAATCTCAGCCTGCAGCAAAGTCTCAGGAAATGCACAAAACCTAGACAAATTTTCTGCCAGATCATAATGTAGATGGTCTGTAGTCCAACTGCATGTTCAGTTCTTGTTGGCAACTGAAACCTCCCGAGCTGGGTCATTACTGTCTGCCTCATATCAGCATTCCGGTCTTCTGGTCTCTGACCAGAATTTTCCATGGAGCTTGGTTTTCAGCACTCTAGGACTGCTTCTCCAGCTGGCATCTCCAAACTTTTCCAAACTCCTCCTTTGAACCAGTTGCAAAGGCTTCTAATCCAATGTCAGGTGTAGTCATAGTGGTGACTGCTCTGGTACTAAAATCTAGTCATTGTTTTATAGCTGGGACATAACATCGAACAACCACAAATTAAAGAAGGGACAGTTTATTTTGGTTCACCTTATTAAAGGTTTCTGTTCGTAGTCAGCTGTGTCTTGTTGGAAGGGCAAAGTGCAGGAAAAGATGCTTATTTTATGATAGGCAGGAAGCAGAAAGAGAAGGAAGGAACCACATCACACCCTCACTGACTCACCTCTTCAGATCAGGGCTTGCCTCAAAACATCATATTTGGCTTGAGTACTCATGGTCTGATCACCTTTCAAAAAGCTCTGCCTCCAGTTTATATTAGCTAAAACTTGGAAACAACCCAATTGTCCATGAACTGGAGACTGGATAAAGACATGTTTGTTTGTTTTTTTATATATAAAATGGAGTACTACTCAGCCATAAAGAATAAGAAATTAGAGACATTTATAGCTAAATGGATGCATATTGAAGTGATACTCTTAAGTGAAATAAATAGGACACACGTGTAAATACTGAATAGTATCTCTACTGTGAGAAACTGAAAGTGTAAATAAGGATCAAAAGGCATAATGTGAAATAGGAAGAAAAGGGGCAAGGGAGAAGGGGATTTGGAAGGGTCAGGGGAAAGGAAAGAAGGGAATGAATTAATATGAGAAAATGAAAAAAATGAAATAAAGTCTTTATAAATAGGGAGGGGTGGAGTGGTTGAAGTGAGGGCAGGAGAATGGGGAAAAAATAAGAACCAAGAGAGATTATGTAAAGGTACAAATTTCCAATGATGAATGACATCATATTGTATACCTAAAATGTACCAATAAACTTAATTGTTAAAAAAGTAAAAAAGCCCTGCCTCTGAGGGCATGAGAATTGGGGGACATCTGGATATATGCCATAAGACCTAGTTAACAATAATTTATTATGCACTCCCAAACAGAAAAAATGTATTTTTAATGTACTTAACACAAAAAAATAAATATTTGAGGTAATTTCTATGCTAATATTTGATTTGATCATTCCACAACATATACATGCAGAGGTACACGATATTATTATGATCATTAAAATTTTATTGGCAAATTTTCATTTTAAGAGATAGTAAAAGATAATAATATAGTTCATTTTTAAATAAAGAAGCTGAGTTGAGTGTAATATATAAGCCAAGTTTTGTTTAAAAACTAGTAACTCAAGAAATGTTCATTATTCTTTAATTGTTTTTATTAGGACTTTATAACATCAGGGATATTCCTAGGTGACAATTTCAGTTTACTAAAGGCAAACCATATTCAGATTTCTTGTGTTGTTAGAACACATTTACATAAGAACATTATTACTGTATAATGACCTAATCCCCCACTGGCAGTAAATTAACCACAAAAAGGAAGATATCACCCACTTTATTTCTATACTGAAATGCAAATTTGTTTTGTAATGACAGTCATTATGATGTCCAAATGGGGCAGTCATCTAAAATCATTTACTATAATGAAATTAATCATAGTCAAAATGAATGTCCTAATATAAATCATCATTCTATTTACAGGTTTTTAAAGTCATGAAACACAGCATGGTACATGTATTAAATAAGGACAATTCGAGTAAGAAAGCTACAGTGTGAGTCCCAGTTCTGTTGGATCTCTTAAGTCATTTCAGTTAAATTCCAGTGTTTCAGCCTCTTCTTTTATAATACAGTGATGATATTATTTACCCTGGTGATAATGGCCGAGATTAAAAAAAAATGTGACAACCGTTTGAAAATTATTAACCATTATATTATTGATATTTATTTGTTTCAGTTAGGGATTTAAATCATAGTGAACAGGTGAGTTTTAAAATATTTGCAATAAGCACCTCTTTCATTAATCTTTAAAAATATTTTTTCCCTCAGTGGAATTTTAGAGGGCTGTCTTTGAAGCTGGAGCTCATCAGTACTATGGAATATGCAACAGCACTCTTTTGCTGTTGTGCTGTCTTTGCCCTTGAATATTCTGTCATATAATGTACATATCCCTATCCAATTTTGATAGTGAGATCCAAGTATCTCAGTGATCTTGCCTAATGACCGAACCAATAACATACAATACTGTGGTTTTATTAAGAGTTGTTTTCTAACTTACATGTGCTTTGTTTTCCATATTTTATTTGCATTTTTAATCATGTAGTTGTGACAAATGGCAATTTCCCTATATTGCTGATTGTAGACTTTCCCATCACTAGAGGCCCCATGGTGATGGTAGGAGAGGGTGAGCGGGGCCACTCCTTTCTGCAAACCTTAAGACCTTTGAGCTGTCAGAGTCGCTGGCATTTTTGTATTGAAAAAATTATTTTCTTCCTTGTTTTGTCAAAATGATTTCTGTTTTTCCTCACCTACTTTCAAGGAGATTCTCATAGCATGACCTTTGATAATCCAATAACCAGCACTCTAAATGCTGAATCTAGGAGCACAGATTACTCTCAGATAAGATTTGCTTCAAGGGACAGTGCCATCCAGGACTTGGGCTAAGTTTCCTTACTTCCCCAGGGCCTCTGCTTAGTAGTCTCTTCTTTCTGATTGTGACTGGGCATATGTTAAGCATTTCAGTAATTGTAAGTATTCTGTGATTCATATTTGTGTTTATTCCTCTATTAGTTTTGTCTCTTTTCAAATAATCTATGTATATCCTAGATATTCTGAACTGTAAAAGTTTGATATGTTGTGTTTCTCATAAATATTTGTAGTATAAATGCATGTCATTCGGATGCCTTCAACTCTAAACAAGTAAATGCTATAAATATTTAGCATAAAAAATAGAAAATTTAGGTACATAAAACAGATGAGCTTAATACAGAAAATAACTGTTCAGCTTTCAAATTATGCAGTTCTGAGGCTTTACTTTTGTATATATTTTACAGGTTATATGTATTTTCTTACAGTGATGGTGGGATAAAATACTATCCACAGTTCTGAAGATCCCCTTTATGATTGTGTGTATATGTGTGTCTATCCATTTAAAGTAATAAAATTTAAATAAAAGTTTCAGTTTTATACATAGAAAGTAATTTTATTATCTGGAGATATCCCAATATTTTTGCACAATCCTCAATGTGAGCCATTTAGAAAATATTTACTTTAATTTTAGAAGATCAAATATTTTCTCCTATACATTGTAATTGTTAAACACAGGAAAATAGTGCATACACATAAACCCAAAGAATACTTGAGTAGAATATTTGAGTAGATTTCAGTGAATTTGCTCACTGTAATTATGTGGAAAATATTTGTGCTTATGCATAAGTTAATTTATTTCTAAAAAAAATTCTATATTTCCTTGCATTTTTAATGATTTTACGAGTCAATTTTGTGAGTTTGGTTCATATAATTAAAGTGTTGCTTGTGAGAACATGATGGTGTAGGGATTTTGATCAATTTAAGAATTTTTTTCTTTGAAAAATCACTTCACACACCATTGCTCTAACTAGCATAGGTGAGGACAGCTTTAGTATCAAACTTCTGCAGTGCATCTCCTTGAAATGAACTCTTCAGTTGGAAGCAGTGTTTCTGAGCTACAACTTTATCTTGTACAAAATTGTAATATGCATTGATCTCTTCCTAATTGTTTTCTGAGCCACAACTTTATCTTGTACAAAATTGCAATATGCATTGGTCTCTTCCTAATTGTTTCCTTCTGACCCTCAGTGGACTGTGTTACTGGTTCTCTCTATAGATGAACTCACTCAGGAGTTTTCAATTGTGCTTCTCCACCAGTTCCAGTTGTATTTAGTGTGATGCCCAGATGTCAGTGGTTTTCAGATGGTTCTGCTGAAGAAACACTTAGCTACTTCACAGAACTCCACCCCCAGTGTTTCTATTAATCCTGAGCAGAGGAGCAGATGGCATACTGGTTCTCTTTTGTGACATTTGAGCCATTAATGGTATGGAGAACTTCATTTTATTTCCCAACTCTCAGTGAAGAAGTCTGTGGGTAAAATGCATAATGTTGCCTTCTATCATCTATTTTTTCTCTCATTGGTATTCTTTACAGGGCTCATAAACTCAGCAAGACAGCGAGCTGATCCCGTCAGAATTCAACTTTTTCTTTTCTCAGTACTTCTTTTATTGCCAGAAAACAACTTCGACATGGTAATGTCTTTTTCCTTTCCTTTTATTTCACTATTTTACAATTCTCATTATCACTGTGTCTCCCAACACTAGATGATGTATAAGAAAAAAAAAGCCAATAATATGCAAAGCAGAGAAGATAAATAACGACTAATCTAAACTACTGAGTAACAAAAGCTAGTAGAAAAGAATGAATTCAATTTTATTGTATGTGCATGCCAGGTATAAAAGAATTCAGCTAAATGAAAACTTAAAGGGATAGCTGGATGAGAGAGAGAGAGAGAGAGAGAGAGAGAGAGAGAGAGAGAGAGAGAGAGAGAGATTTGCTGGATTTCCAAACACAGAGAATGTCTAAAAATACCATACAAAACACTTTAATAGGGTTTTATCTATCAACTGTTTTAATGAATTTTATCTTTAAAATGACCTCTTAATTCACAAATAGGAAAATAGTGACATCATTATATATCAAAATTAATGTGATGGTGATATAAAACATTTTCTATTTCACCAGAGAATCAACTGCCTTATGTCCAAAGTGAAAGAGTTTTTGAGGTATTTTTTCCCCAATTAGTAGTATCTAGGGCACTGAAGCTGGTAGTGAAAAGAGATGCTATTTGTCAAAAGAGTCAACACAGTCATTGCCACTGTGGCTATACATAAGTCACAAAATAATAAAATGAATAGACAACATAAAATAATTCTCACACATTAACAAACTAGACAAAAAAATATTCTTGCCCTCATGGAACAGAGGTTCCTATATTACCATAATAGAATTCTACCAGAAAAGTATTGAAAAATAATATTTGATATGACTATCTTAAAAAGTCATTACTAAAATCTTGGCTTTTATAATGAATGCTACAATGATGATTTTTGTAATGAGTGGAGATTAGTAAAACATATATGCATCTATGTGGGGAAATGTCATAAATATGGATATTATTTTATTCTGCTTTTTGTTTTAGGAAACTGCATGCTTACTCAGTCCAATTGAGCTCATTGGCTCAGAAGGGCCACCACATTTGGTTCATTCATCCCTACATGTCACTGTTCCAAGCATGACTTAGGTTAGTCCCATTTGTTCTTTTTTCTGTGCTTCCACTCACTGTCAATTTCAAGTGCCTAAAAACTTGTCCTTATTTATTTCTGTCCTCACAATTTTCTGGTTTTTGTTTTCATTCAATCTATTGCCACTCAATGCAGTCATGAGGTGATCATATTATTGGACTCTCTGTGATAATTCTGTGTAATTTTACTGCCACTGAAATTCTGCAGTTACTGTAATATACCATTGTGTTAGCATTTGAAGATCATGGTATATAAAGTTATTATAAAGCATGATGCTTTGAATACCAATATTTTGAACTTTTTATTAAAAACTCGTTACATTTTCAACTCTTTGTTTTTGTATCTGGAATTTGATTTTAAAATGCAATTCTAAAAGAATGTCATTAATGGGGTAATATTTTCCAAGGGGAATTTTTCAGAGAGAAACAAATTCAATTTCCTGCTTTTGTTATGTAATATTCAATTATCTATTGAACAAACCCTGTAAAGACACTATTTGCTTACTAAGAACAAGTGCCCATGGACCATTTTTAAATATTTATATTAATAACAAAAACTAAAAACCTGAACACTTTTTGCTTCAATCAATGTCTTTTATTTGTTAGTTTAATTTCCAGGACATTTGACAAATCTATATTGACTTTGCTGTTCCAATTTGGCAAGTACTTCAGTAAAAATAAAGACACTATTATTACCTGAATAAATAAAAAAGTTCAAATTAAAGCCCTCACAAATTCTACAATTCCAATGATAATATTTATTAATAAATATTTTATTAAGTAGTTTGGCTTTTATTGTGATACTTGTGATTTATGCAATTTGATGAATAGAAAAATCAGACTTCTAGCAAATCAAATGTTTGGAATAGTAGACTTTACTGCATTCTATATCGCTTTATCCCCTGTTGAAATTATGAATTTAAAGTCAGTTAGCATATAAAGAGTTCAATTTTTTTCAAGTAACACAATTGAGAACTTCATAAAGTATGTATAATGCTTAATGTACTCACACATTACAAAAAGTAAAAATGAGATTTTGCTTTCAGAAGGTCTATGGTATCAAACACTGCAAAAATTGTTGATTTTTCCACTTAGTAAATCTTTTATTGAGCTACTTGTGCACAATATTTTTAAAGATTAGCTATAGTAGTACTTCATAAGATGGAATCAGAACCCTTACAGTAGTATGAAAACAAGTTTTATAAAAGCAAAGAACATATTTAGAGATTACCAAGAATCAACTCTAAAGTAGGTTAATTAACAGTAAAAGATAAAAAGTGAAATGTTGTTGGCAAATACTTTGAATGCTAGGATAAGCAATTGCATTGATGCAATTTTGATTGAGACAAATGGGATTAAAATTATGTATAATAATCGCAGTTTGCAGTGTAATATATAGCCACAATTGGAAACTGAGCAATCACAAACTTTAATTAGGATTTGAAATGTGAGCAATTCATATATAGAGAAAATATATAATTTTGGATTGTAGAAATGGAGGCATAATATACTTTATATCTTTAACAGGTGCCTAGATACAGTGGTCTAATCCAGGGAAAGTACACCACTCATCTTAGACTTTTGTACCAGCTAATCATAATTGTCAACTTAGTTGATTCAGAGACATGTAGAGAGGCTATGTGATTGTATCACGGGGCACCAATGGTTAACCAACTGATGTTCATAGCTAAATGGCTCGTTAGGTGGTGGAGTCATGAGGGGCAGTCGCTGTGAGCAGGCCTGTATCTTTCACTGGTACTCTTCCCAAGGCTCTGCTTCCTATTTTCCATGATGTAAGCAACTTTCCTCTACCATCTACCCATGGAATAAAATCTCTAAAACTCTGAACCAAATTAAACCTTTCCTCCTTTAAATCTAGGTGTTAGGTCCTTTGTCCCAGAAATGGGAAAGATAAATGATATAATCATTTAGGTGATTTCAATGAAAGATCAGAGAGTGGACAACTTAAAAGCAGTTGAAATTTATTCCTCAGAGTTTAGGAAGCTGGAAAATCCAGTTCAAGACAAAAGAAGATTCAGCGTTTTGGTGAGAGCCCATGGCCAGGGAGTCCTCACATGGTGCCTATTCACATGGAGAAGTGACAAGCCAAATATCTGGGACCTTTCAGGAGAGCACCAATCCCATTCATGAGAATCCAACCCTTAGGACCTAATCACATTTCAATATTGATTTAATGACTATCAGGGGATAGAATTTTTTAAACATAACTTTGGGCATGTACATCCAGACTCCAGGGCTAGCATTTACTGAATGCATGCCATGTTCCAGACTCTGTGTTATGTTCACTCCCTGTCTTGCTATCACTGGAGTGCAAAGCCCAAGCATTGACTGGTTACTGTTGAATTGTGTGCCACTGCTGAGTGCCTAACACAGTGAACTCTCTTATGTATCAATTAAATATGCAAAGTAATTTAAACCATAGTGGTACCCTGGGAGGTTAAGTACATTAGCTCCCATTTTCATGTAACTGACACTGGGTATTCAAGGTACTATGACTAAGGAGACCCAGGGGACATTTCAATGCATATATCTTTACTTTTCCAACCTTTCCAAGCATAAAAATCTCTTTTTAATGTTTTATATACATATATAGATTATACATAAATAATTATTTAATTTTTATAGTCTGTTCACAATATTTTATGAGATGTGATTTAAATATATGGTGAATGTTTAAATTTTTAAAAATGTATTACATTAAAAGACACACAAGTATTTTGCCCTCAAAATACTCTCCCTCACTTCAAATATACTCATACTGTTCTTGACACTTTCCAAAGCAATTTTGGAAGTCTTTCATGAGTGTCTTTATAAGCTATGATAAAAAGAAATACACTGAATGCTGCTGTCATCAATGGATTAGCAGGCTCATAAAAACATTAAGGAATGTGCTCATCTACCTTATTCACTAGCTCTTCCATGATGCATCTTCTGACCCTTCCCCAAAGTCAAAATGGCCATAAAAGGTAAATTTTTTGAATCGATTCAGGATATCCAGGCAGTCATGACAGTGGATTTAAGGACAGTCACAAAAGAAAACTTCCAGGAATGCTTCAGAAAGTGGCAAGAGTGATCAGATACATGTCTTCAAAGTGGGGGGAACATTTTGAGGTAGCTTAATGACAATGTCCCTTTTACTGTGATCTTTTAATGTAAGCATTCATTACTGTATGCTTTATATCACACCTCATAGTTTCCTGATTAAAAAAAAATACATCTCTCAATTGAAGCTTTACATAGTGAAGCAAAATTGAGTATAAAAGAAGGCCCTTTGTGTGTGCATATATATATGTATATATAATTGTATTTCTCATATAAAAGAAACCATGTGATATTAGAGCTTATATGTCTTACTTATTTAGCTTAATATTATCTTCTCAAGTTGCATCCATTTACCTATGAATGCTTCAACTTTTTCTTTCCTTAGGGTAGCAAACTACTCCATTGAGGATAAATATCACATTTTCTTTATTAGTTCATCAAAAATAAACTTTTGTATTACTATCTGCTTATTCTTTTTTGTAACAATCCTTTAGGTTTATAGCTTGTACTCTGAGTAACTAATTAGAAGATAATGAAACACAGTGTAATAATATTGTTATTTTCTTATTATTTGATTATAAAATTTTGTTTTATTTTTTGATATAATTAAAAATGAAACCCTTTTAGTGTTGCACCACCTTGGTTCAGCAGGGAAAATAACCTACTCCAGAAATAAATGAAGCTTAAGATATACAATTTCAGGAAACTGACAATAACCTCTTTTCCCTCACTAAGGGTTAATAACAGGTTTCATAATTCTTTTCCTTCAACCTCAACATCTCTTGGGGTTAAAGGAAGCCATACAGTTCCCCAGAACAATGTGTGCAACTGGTAGGAGGGACAGACTGATGAGATTTTCTGATCTTTATTCTTTCAGGGTCATTGAGGTTTCTATTGTCTCTGATCATGGTGCCAAACTAGACTTCACCGTACAAAAGACACTCTCCATAATAATAGCTTTCTGATTTTGGCTCTCAAAATTAGGTTCTCTGTGCATGAGCTGCAGTTTTGGTTTCTGGAAAATGACGTATTCTAAAGCAGAGCCAAAAAACCCACAGGCAGATTGTTTGACCCCTTAGCCTCTTGTTAATACAGTTAATAGCTGAAGCAAAGTCCATGATCTCTACCTCAGAAAAACTGACTAAATTATTGAAATCCACATGGGGTAGATAGATTCTGCTTCCATTACAGGCTACATTACATGATGTTTCAAGGCTTTAATATTTAAATATTTGTAATACTAAAAGTACCATAAAAATACTAACAGTAATATGTGATAATAATATTAATAGTACAGACCATAGTAATCATCACCATCTTATACCTCAGACAGACTATAGGATGTGAATAAGCAACAATCCCAGAATTATTATGCAGTGCTAAGTATGCTTTTACAGACAAGATTGATTTATTTTTAGGAATATATCTAAGAGAGATTTCAAGCTCACTTTAAACATGAGGAACTTCCATCCAAAACTGATTTTCTGTGTTACTTACACGAAGATATCTCATAAATGGAGACTAGAAACTCAAGCTCACTGTCTTTACTTCCATACGTTTAATATTTTTCTCTTTTTGCTTTCTTCCCAGCTACCTACACATGATCTGAAGTATATGCACTCCATTTCAGTAACATTTCAAAGAATTGTGAAGATGTAGAACTCCCCAGCTTCAAGGGTTTTGACTTTTCCATTGACCTTTTCCAGCAGGTTGTATTACACATGAATAGATTCTTTTAAAAGAGCTCATAGTGGGCAATCAACCTCTGAACAACTTTCGACTGTTAAGGGCCTCTGCAGTAAGCACCATGTTTTATGTTTAACTTTTATATGATGTACTAATTCCCCAGGTTGGAGATTCTTGGACAAGATATTTTCAATAAATTTTAAAGTATTATCTTATATTGCTAAACCTAGTCTAATATAAAATGTAGCAATCATATTCACATAGTGAAGAAAACTGCATAACAGTGGCATTTTTAATAGTCATTTTCTCAACATATGTGAAACTAATAAGACCTGTTTTATAAATTTTAACCACAATTAGCCAATCAGAAGTAGTAGTCATTAATCTGGAGATAAAATAATCGTAGAAGGGGTTGGGGATTTACCTCAGCAGCACCGCACCTGCCTTGGCCGGCGCAAGGTCCTGAGTTTGATCCCCAGTACCAAATCATCATCGTCATCATCATCATCATCGAATAAGATTATGTCAAGAAATTGTGTAAATAATGCTAAATATGTGAATGATATGCTTCACAAAATTGAGATAAAAGAATTCTCCGGGTTAGGGATAGTTAAAATTTGTATTAATACAAAACAAATTTCTATGATGGCATTTAAATGTATATATAATAATTTCAGATAAAGGACTTTAATTACTCAACATTATTAGTTTCAGGATTCCATGATGACAACTAGTTCCAGTCTCTATCTTGATATAATTGCTAGATAAGACAACCTTGAAATTGGTTGGCAATAGGGAGTATCTATTTCTGTCAGTAAAGTTTTGACAAAACCATTTAATACTCTCTTCTACAAAAGGGAAAAGTGTGAATTTGTGATAATGCCATTAGGCGATTTTAATTAGTTGAACAATCATTCTCAAATAGAGCTAGTCACTGAAACTGCAGATCTCAATTAAGGTTAATAAATAAAATATCTTTAACATACTCATATTGATTAGTGTTAAATAATACATTTGACACTTATATTCATGAGTTTCAAATGATAAAAATTCAATTTAGAGAATCAACAACACAAATCTGATGCCTTGAATTTGAGAATTGTGTGTAAGATACCTTCTCCAGATTAGAGTGATATATACAATTTAACAAGGTACATTACATCAGAAGAAAGAACTTTTGACATTAAATTTCACAAAGACTAACTGTATAATTACAGTACAGGGAAAGAACTACTTCAACAGTGTTTCCTTTGAAAAGTACGGCAGGTACCAGGCAATAATTGACTGCAAACTCAGTGTGAGCCATCAGTGTGACATGGATGCCAAAAGAAAAAAGAAATCTAAAGTCATTTGTGCTGCATTAATAAAAAAGTAATTGTCAGAATAGAAATGCCATGGGTCGTTCACACGATTCTCAACACAGCAATGCCTGAGTGTGCTGTTAAGTTCAAGATATTATGTTTTATTTTAAAATTGACAAACTTCAACATAAAAGTTTGAAAGGACACTGGCAATTCTGACATGTATGTCAACTCAAAAATGGCTCATTTAGAGAAAGACTGTATTAAAAGGATGTTGGTAATTTACCTAAGTGACTCCCAGATTACCTTAGGAAAAGTTGGAAGAAATTATGAATTTGAGTAATATACTTGTACACGCTTCAAAACATACACATGGACATTTTTCTACTCAGAGATGAAGTAGCATATTACCACGTGGTTTGATTATTTCTGGAAATATTTATGTGTTAGTAAAGATAATAATAACGTATTTTCCATTGTATGGTGGTTTGTGCCAAAGTCCAAATAACCCCAGAAAATACATAGTGTGTAGCATTTTTTTAATATAGCCTGTAGGGTAAGAGAAGTTGGTTGTCTAGATTCACATACCTAGTAAGTACCTAATCCTTAATTATCTTGTCTGTAATAAAGTTTAAGAGTGCTTACAGGTGTTTGTTACATAAGTACCACCTGGGCATGGTTGTAGCTATGAGTTTCATGCTACCTTAAAATCCTGTAATGAACTGAATCACTACTAATTTTATTATGGGTTAAATAGCCAAATTAATCTAATTTCATTATTGATTTTTAGGTCATTGTCACACTTAATATGATAATCTACTTAGTATTGATCTACATACAAATAAGCCTGTCGCATGTCATTTTCTATTGTAGGTTAGAAAATAGAAATCTAAAAATTCTTTTCTACAATTTTAGAATGTGGTCATGATGGAAGGATTTAAAGTGATTATTACACATAATACAAGAAAAAAAACATGATTTTCTTAAGATTTCTGGAAAAATTTAAATTTGTATGGTAAACACACAGGCATGCACATGTGTGTATGCCTGTGGGTCTGAGAGAGAGAGGCAGCTCTCTTTGCTGTCAAGGACTTGAGTCTCAACTTTTGCCTATGACAAGGAAATTAGTTTTGGATGGCTTGCTTTAGATATTTTTCTCCATCATAATACATTGGAACTTTATTTTTTCAAAGCAGAAGGCCTTAATTCATTTTCAACCCCTTCAGGATATTTCTCTAGTGATTTCCCCAAGTAACATTGCTCTGCGTATTTATAAAGTATGAAGAGTTTCAGCTTGTCATCATCTTAAATGAAGTAAAAGCACAGGGCATTAAATAGTAAATGAATCGACAACATATGGAATCGCAAATGAGCAATTAGCAACAGAGTTTTGTGTTGAGAGATTTTGTTGCTAGGTAGTCTTGAAAATTTTGAAGTAGCTGTTAAATATGTCCATAATGAACGCAAAACGACTTGAAACTTCTGTAGATGGAATAAAGCTTACAAATGACCATAGAAATCCGTATTAAGCAAACAATTATGGCTTCTTTATCTTTTCAACACCCTTAATCTATGGAGTGTGTATGTGTGTGTGCGTGAGTGTGATGTTATATATTTTCAACTCATTTCTGAGATTTACTTTTGCCTGATTTAAACTTCACAAAGTTCTGGTGGATGGCCTTGCAGTATCTGAAAATCTCACATGTTATTCTGTGTTCTACCTTGATGGTAGCAATTACACACATTTGATAAATCTCAGAAGCAGCGAAGTTGTTTCTGGAAATCTCAATATGAACAAATTGTAGGGATTTTAGATGTAGCTCTGTGCTCAGCCCATGTGAGGCCCTGGGTTCTATTTGCAGAACTGAAAATAAAACGCAGGGGAAGGGAGAGAGAGGGATGGGGAGACAGAATACATTTAAATAAACTTTGGTGAATTTGTGGGGATTTTCTCAAGCCCAATATTGTTCCAGTAATTGAAGAGAAATGATGTATTAATAGATTCCTCAAAACTCAGACAATATTCAGTGATTTGAGTGAGTTAAAATACAGTTCTGGTAATCTTGTCCTACAATATTGAGAATAATTCTTCTCATCCCATTCTGCTGTGGACTGAAAGTTAACGTATCCTCAGCATTCACACCGGAACTCCACGTGCCACAGTGGTGATATCTGGAGGTGGGCTCTTTAGGTGGTAATGATGGTTATACTGGATCATCTGGAGGAGGCTCACATGACAGGATTGTGTTCCTCATAAAGAAACAGAAACCTGAGCCTGCTCTTTTTAATGCATGCACCAAGAAAAATAAATGTATGGGTACCTAACTAGGAAAAAGGACTGCCAAATTTCAGATCATGCTTACACCGTGATCTTCGATTTCTATTCTCCAGAAACATGGAGAATGTATAAGTCACCCAGCTGTATTTCATTGCAGCAATGGGAACTAATAAAAAGATGCGTTCCCAACTCTTTCTCAATTTACAAATAGCCTCTCAGTCTCAAAAACAGAGACAACAACAGTGAGCACTAACCTTAGGGATGAAAGCAGTAAGATTGCCAGAAGAATCCTGGGCTTTTCAGTAATATCGAGCAACAGCAAAGTATCACTGTCAGAAAGAAGTATAACTTGTTATTGGTTGATTTCATGATAGCAGCCATTCTTTCTGGAGTGAGGTGGAATCTCAGCGTTGTGTTCATTTGCATCTCTCAAATGACCAGTGATGTTGAACATTTTTTCATGTATTTATTTGCTATTTTTACTTCTTTGTCTGAGAAATGTCTGTTCATTTCAGATGCCCATTTTTGGATTGGGTCTTTAAATTTGGGAGGTCTGATCTTTTGAAGTTCTTTGTAGATTCGAGATAGTAGACCTTTGGCTGAGGAAGAGCAGGTGAAGATTTTTTCCCACATAGTGGGTTGTCTCTTCACACTGTTGGTGGTTTCTCTTGCTGTGCAGAAGCTTTTTAATAAGAAGAGATCCCATTTGTTAATTGTTTGTGCTAGTTCACAGGCAACTGAGGTTGTTTTCATAAAATCTTTTCCTACACCGATGTCTTCAAGGGTTGTACCTAACCTCTGTTCCAACTGGTTCAGAGTTTCTATTTTAATATTTAGATCTTTAATCCATTTTGATTTTAGTTTAGTGCATGGTGAGAGATATAGGTCTAGTTTTAATCTTTGGAAAGTTGAAGCCCAATTTTTCCAGCACCACTTATTAAAGAGGCTATCTTTCCTCCAGTGAGGGTGTTTGGCTCCTTTGTCGAAGATGAGATGGCTGAGTGTGTCTGGCATTGTTTCTGTAAATAAGGACTAAATGTATAATAGGTAATGTGAAATAGGAAGAAAAGGGGCAAAGGGGAAGGAAGCGGGAGGGCTAGGGGAAAGGATAGAAGGGAATGGGATTAATATGAGAACATGGAAAAATAGGAACAAAATCTTTGTAAATAGGGAGGACTGGAGGGGTTGAAGGGAGGGCTGGGCAAGGGTGAAAAATAAGAACCAAGAGAGACTATGTAAAGGTGCAAATTTCCAATGATGAATGTCATTATATTGTATACCTAAAATGTACCAATTATTAGAATGAATAATTGATAATGTAAAATAGGAAGAAAAGTTCCAAAGGGGTAGGGGTAGTGGGAGGGGCAGGGGAAAGGAAAGAAGGGAAAGGAAAAAATGATGAGAAATGGAAAAAAATGGAAATAAATCTTTGTAAATAGGGAAGGGTGGAGGGCGTGAAGGGAGGGCTAGGAATGGGGAAAAAATAAGAACCAAGATGCATTATATAAAGGTACAATTCCCAATGAGAAATGTAATTGTGTTGTATACTTACAATGTACCAATAAAAGAATTTAATACAAAAAGAATAATTGAATACAATATTTACTAATATTCATGGATTATGAAAATAAATTCAGAATGAGTTCCATCTAAAAAAAAAGTATAACTTCCTTATTATGAAAATATTTTATTAGAAAGTTTTTGGCTTGAAAGATAAAGGATACATGATAAAGAAACTTTATGCTGAAGTTGCTCAGCATGAACCAGACATAGGGACCTCTATAAATTGTGGACTTTTAAAATAGTTTCTTGTTATAGCTTTTTATTTTGGACATATAGTAGAAATCATGATTTTTTTTTGTCTTTGTGTCATATCTTAATGTGTTCAGCAAATCTCTCTTCCACCAGAAGTCCAAATATAATCCCCTTTCATTTTGGTAGCTCTAAAGAATGCCTATCTTTTCAGTAACTAATCAAATCCATCATGGCTCATATTTTAAGCCTGGCTATTCTTTTATTCCAAGATCTTCTACATGCTTGTTTTCATATCTATCAGTGTGACACAATGATTTCTTTTCTTTGAGAAATTAAGCAAATTGATCAATGCAGATGGTTAGAGTTTCAGAGCATACAGGCTAAGTTAAAGAGTATATTAACTAAAAACAAAATTGATGTAAAATTATTAGATTGTAATTTAACCAAATATTACCCATCCCTGAACTTAGTAAAATCTTGGTTATAATTTTTATTCCTATCATTTACTAGTGGTGACCATTCTGTCATTCATGGTGAGCATTCACCATTCATTTATGTATTTCACAGAACTGTGCACCATTTAGAATTCTGAGGATTTTTAGTTTTTTTTTCTTTCTTTCTTTTTTCATTTCTGTCTTTTTTTTTTTGCTGTTGTTCAGAAATATTGCTGAACCACTTCTATAAAATACATTCTATGAAAATATTAAGCTCTTTGCTTGTTTGTTGTTTTAAATTTTCAACAGTTAAAATCTTAATTTATCCTTCCAGTGGCTGCTGCTCTTCTCTGTACCTCCTTTGCTTCAAGCATCTAGTGATCTTATCTAATTCTACCTATGCCCTACATTTCAGCACTTTGGGACAGGTAAGAGGAAAAATTAGAAGGCTGAGTGGAGGATTGCAAGAGTACCCCATTAACGACGACTTAAAGAGAGAATCCAGGGTTCAGTGATAACTGCATGGATATTTTATAAAGTTGTGCAGAATATTATACACTCCTCTATTCTGCATTTCCACAAATGCAGAACATGTGTTGGTTAAAATTCAGAACTATATTTGTGTTGTCTGAAATTAACACAGCCCTGAGTGTGAGTGGACCTTGAGTCCAATACTTTACGGAAGTAGTGTGCATAGACCCACAGCTATGCACTGAGTTGAAGATGCTTGCCTGTTTAGCATACAGACTTTGCTTTGCCATCCTATTTTAATTGTGTTATTGTGCATATCTATGTTCTATATCTTAATGTTTGTATATCAGAAAAATACAGACACAATATACACTTCTCTAATAGAAGATGTAATACTTCGGCATTTTTAGTGTACCAGTAGTCATCAATTTTTATTTAAATATATGAATCTTAATAAATAATTAGAAAACAATGTGATGACTGTACATTGATTTATGAAATTAAAATTTTCTTGCATATTGTGGGTTTCTACTGGATTTAAATTGACCGTAGTTTTCATGTGACACATCTATATCCATACAAATATTTTTAATGTGACATATTAGTATATTTTATTATACAAATATATGAAGTATGTACACTGACTTTAACCTTTTACTTCTTCAGACTATCAACAAAATATGAACTTAATTACAATCATCAAGTGTTTATATCAATACTATATGAAAAGAAAAATGAAACATAACATTTTCATCTTATAGTTCTATAAAATTATGTTACCATAAATTGTTTTGTATTTGTGAAATGAAAGTTAAATATCTATTCATTGATAAAGAACAATTATTATTTTAGTATTTGAATCTAAATTTTATTTGTCTAAATTTTAAATTTTGCCAGATATTTATATAATTTACAGAGCTGAAGTTCTAAAATAGTTCTTTGAGATATTTTCCTTTCTGTTTTAAAAGTCTGTTCCTAATTTGTTTACAAAATACAGATCTGCATGAAAAAAAAATCTTCATAATCATGGACTAAAAAATACAAAATCTCACCAACTACTGCCCTAGACTTTGTTAGTTGAGATGAGATAAGCAATAGAGGAAAACAAATGCTAAATTGAGTAGAAAACCATCTGTATTTGTGAAAACAAATTAAAACCATGAGGTAACTGGACCAGTAGACCTGTACATAGAGTAGTATAGTTTAACATGTTATTTTCAAACAGAGGGAATTTTCTTTTGGCCCTCCATGTTTTGCCAAATAACTCCTTTTACTTTTCTTTTTTTAAAAAAAAATTAACCTCTAAATTTTTCTTAACTTGACAAAGGAGAGATTTTTGTCAATATGTTAGTCTGTGTGAACATTAATCTTTTTAAGTAAGCATCTCTGTATGCTATGTGTGTCTTGTAGAAGCCATTTTATTTGTAGAAGATATGTGGAATATTAGATTCCAAACCTCTACTACAGAGAAACCAAGAGATCCTCATGAAATTGGGGAAAAAATGGAAGTTTTAAGTAGAACACAGAAAATGGGGGAGTAGAATAAAGAAAAATGAGTTTGACAATATAGAAAGGAGGCAATCTATCAAAGAACCTTGTAGGAAATTATAAAGCTTTTTTTTCATTGTCCTTAGACATTTGGAAAACCTTTGGGAAATTTGAATTTAGAGCAAGGCATGATGATATTTGTATTCTTATCATAGAACTTGGATTCAGTTTGAAGAGTGACTAGTAGGGCAAATTTAAAAGTAGTTAAAAGAAAAGCCTCTTCCAAAGATCATATCAATTCAGGTTTGGGTAGTTGGCACACTAATTAAGAACAAATACACAGTTAAAATGTTCTAAGTTATAGATAAACAGGAAGACAAATTAGAATAGCCTGAATTATTAAAAATAATATATTCACCTTTACATGACTATCAGAGATATTTGAGGACTTTACTAAAGACAATACATAAGAATATATATTGAAGCAGAACTTTCCAAATTTTCTTTACAAGTTCCCTTACTGCCATACTATATGTAGGTGTACAGTGTTCTCCAGGGATTGTGTTGGTTTCTGATTTGGCTCATGGAAAAATTCAACAATATCAAAGACTCCAATAATTTCATTACATTCAATCCTCAATTCTTCTGTCCAAAATATTAGATGCAAAATACATTGGCTTCCTTTGCATCAGAAAACTTACGTATTACAGAGTATTTAGTGGCTCAAGAAAATGAAACATACAGTGATAGTCAAAGCATTATAGAAGTTTGGTAGATTCGGTAGCTCAACAAGGTCACCAATGACACAGTTGCTGTGTGCACTTCGTGAACAGTGCCAGCTTTAATCTAAAATGAGCTTCCCTGGTGGAATTGGATGACTCCCAGCACAGTGAGGGCCAAATACGTCTTCATTTGCATCCAGCTTGAGAGAGAAGGGACAACATAGACAAGTTGTCACGCGCTTCACTCTTACTGAATTGGTTGAACTAAATGTTTCACAACTGCGTGGCAAAGATCTGCTATTCCCCCTGCTTTCCCTCCTATGCATCTTGAGTTCAACAGCCTTTGGACTCTTTTTGTTAAATGCAAATTTCCAATACAATGCTTTCAGTTTTCACTCACATTTAATAGCAAAATACTTCATTTCTCATTCAGTAAGTGACACCTGTATTATATTTCCTTAAACCATAAAGGAAAAAAGGGTGACACTCTAAACTCTTTACAATACAAGCTCATAATGCTTCATGTGAATTATTGTTCATGATCATGAAAAGGGGATTTACTTCATCTGGAAATTCATACTGTGCTACATTGCTAATGGGCTCAAATTTGCTTGCTATTTTGTGAGAGTTAGTTTATAAAACTGCCTTTATTTCAATCACTTACAGAAAAAGTTTTGCCAGTTTTTGTTAGACAACATTTTTAAGATTGTGATAATTCTATTTTATGACTAATAACAATTGTTTACTCTCCATAATTTATAATACAAAACAAGATTTAGTTTTACATTTTAGTGGTTTTAGTTTTTACAGAACAGTATTATCCAGAATGCAGCTACTTTGATATGTACAGGTAGATCCACACTGTGTAAATGAACAATCAGTTGCTATTCCAGAAGTTATTGAAATTCAAGACAAAATGTTTTAATGCATTGAAGGGAATAAGCTGAAGGACTTTTTCCTCAGTCTTAAAATTCATATTTTCCTCTGATAAATATATATCAAATATATTACTACAGCCTGCCCAAAAACTATTTCATTGCAAATATTTATGTGGTACTTTTTGGTTTGGTTAATGATGGATGGTTAGGAATGCTACCATTAACTGAAGAACTAGTGGCATAACTCAAGCCCAGTAGACATGAATAGCAACAGTGGTTCTGATAAGTAAAATCATAGAGTTTGTAGAGTCAGATAAAATACAAACTTTTGGTTCATAGCAATGTAAATAAATAATTATGAATGAGGATTTAAAGCACCTAAAATGACTACTAATGAAATTTCTAAAATAAAGGAAGAAGATCATTTTTTAAAGTTTCATTTAAATGAATTTTTCTTTAATAGATCTTTTGGTTCAGTGCTTCTGAATTGTACCTCTTCATATGAATCTGAATCCCTAATCACTCTAAACTGAAGAAGGACATCAATCACATAACTTTGAATGTTACACTGTGCTTTTGGAAAATTGCATAGTATTAGTTCCAAACTCAATAAGTGTGAGTTACTTCTTTAATCTAAAATAATTGCCTATAGAAATAATTATTTTTCTGAGTCACAAAATACAATGATCCATCTAGGCCTACATTCACTACCTGAAGTATCATAAAGCTAGCCGAATACAATGGAATGTGTATTGATTGCTTTTCATTCAATAAATTTATCTATTGTCTCATAGATTTGTCCATTTACTTAGTATCTAATAAATTAGAATCTAACAAAACAAAACAAAACTACATTGGATTGTCAAAGTAAATATCATGGAGACACAGATGCTAAGAGACAGAGTTGTTCAGATGCTAGGAAAAGTAAGTCAGGGAGCATTTCAGAATTGGAGCTAGAAACTCAATTCTGTCCTGGGAAATATAAAAACTGCTTGAATATATTTTATGACAAAAGAAATCTTCCAAGACTTGTTAAAATATGCAAGGTGGAGAGAGATCCTGGTTAACAATAAACTTTCTTAAGGTAAAATCAAGGTTCAGTTACTGTGGAAAAGAAAGGAGAGAGACGGGGCGGGGCAGGGAGAAGTGGAGGAAGGGTGGAAGGGAAGAAAAGAAGGATATGCTCAGAAGACATGGAACAAATGTAGCTGTTTCTAGCTAGAAGAAGAAATGGAAGTGTTCAAAATATGTGTCTCCCAAATGCTCAGTCTACCTACTATCATTAAAGTTGTTTTGAGTCTGACTTGTATATGAGACCAGAAATGAACAGGTGTTTGAGATCATCAAGTGATTCATTTACCTGAATAATAAAAGTACATTAAAGCAAATCTTAACCAATATTTAAAGTTGCAGGCCTTCTGCTCTGTAGTCTTGCATCTTCCTGTTCTGCTTTACTTCCTCACCAATGAATGAAAAATATTACATCTTTTCAAGTTTTATTGCAAGGCTCTAGTGACAAAATGTGTTCTATATATTTGCAAATTCTGAAGACCCACTAAGACTTGAGGAATGATAATTTTAACTTATATTTTAACACTAATCTAATAGTGCAATGCAAGGAGGCATATAGCTGATCAAAAGAAAAATCAAAGCTGATAGAGGCGCTGAGCCATTAAAAGATTTTGGAGTTGATAGACCTACAATATGACACAATAATTACCCTTTAAGAAACATTTTCACAAAGCCTGGAGTACTGGCGAATGGCTGTAATCCCGGAATCCCAGCACTCAGGAGGCTGAGGTGGAAGGGTTGCTGTGAGTTCCAGACCAGCCTAAACTACAGCTCGAGACCCTGTCTCAAAAGAAAA
>NW_004624873.1:2474628-2486170 GCF_000247695.1 Heterocephalus glaber
GAAATGTTCAAAGTAGACTGAACTTTTGTCAGTAATTAAAAAAATAAACAAACATAAAAACAAAAATAATACCAAACTGAATGAAAATAATAATCTTACTGAGTTATATAATGGATAAGCCTGAAATATAAACATATCAATTCTAAAATTATATTTGGAGACTAAGTATACTTGCAAAGAAAAGAAAACGAAGGAGAAGGAGGACTAAGAGGAGGAAGAAAAATGAATGAAAGGAGGAAAATCAGGCAAAACAGAGGAAGGGGAAGACGGAGAAGGAGGAGAATAGAGGAGAGCAAAAAAGAAGGAACAGGAGGGAAAGACGGGGGAGAAAGGGAAGAAGACAATAAATATTGTGCTATGCATACAACTTTCAGAAAAAGAATACTTCGTTTAGGTATTCTCCATGAACTGGAATTCCCAAGGCACCAATACTGATAGGGAAAAGTTTTAGATAACTTAATAGATTGAATATTAAGTGTAGTTGTAGAAGCAAAATAAGTAATGTGTTCTTTTAAGATTTACTTTTCCCATAATTCCTTGTTTAAGGTGATGGTTATCTGTCTCTTTAACCAGTAACGTCATTAACCTAAGAAAGTTGCAATGCCAGGGTGAATTTACAATATATAGGTGCCTATCTTGTGTCTGTGACTTGTAAATAGGAACTGGAATTGTATTTACGCATCAGAGACCACTAGGGATGAGATAATGGCTAAAAAGGATATAAAAAGGGAAATGGTGAACAAAAGGGACGCGGATACTAACCAGACCTGTTTCTGGCGTTCCCTCCTGCTCGCGAGAAGAAATTTTATTATTTTATCCAAATTCTGTGTCTCCGTGTATTTCTTTCTGAGATTTCTGCAACACTATAACCAAGGTTTTTCCTTAAATACAGCCATAATCTCAAAGTATCTAACAAAGAGAAATTTATTTTTCCAAATGTAGTTTTCTGAAGTACATTTAAAAATAAACATAATCTCATATTTTCATAAAATTATTTGAAATGTGTTGAGTATTGATGGTTGCTTAATTTCCAGATTATTATTTTTTTGTTGCTCTAAAACTGTTAAAGGAAGTAAAATCTCTTCCAGTCTACAAATGACCAGCCTCCATGGCATACTTTGTGTACTTCCCTTCACTTAGATACATTTTAACTTCCATTAAAACTTTAAACAGAACTATTCCCTGGTCACCGGGTCTTCCCTTCCCCCTCACAGGCTTTCATTGGACTTGGTTGTTCCTTTCCTCAACGACTACTGTAGTTTTAATTAAATAACTCATTATGACATTATTGGAATCATTTCCTCCTACAGAATTGGTGAGACTACTAATTCTGATGCAATCATGACTGTAGCCTCAGCGTTTAGCAGAGTTCCGAGTTTGGCAGATGCTCACTAAAGATTGCCGATTGACTGAATGAAAATGCAGTGCTCAGTGAAGTAGTGTATTTGCCTTCACTTGAAGCAGTGCATGGGCAGCAAAGCTAAGCAACAGTTCAGATTCAAAATTCAACCAAGAGCTCTTTTCTCTAGATTTCAACTTTCCATCAGGGTAGCCACTCAGTACAGTCTAGTATTTGAATTAGAATTTAAATTAAATGGATTATAATTAGTTAAAATTTTAGGCCCTCATTTATATTATCTACTTTTCCAGTTCTTGAAATTCTTTGGCCAATGACTACTGCATTGGGCAGTGAAGAATGTTTCTGTCTTTGCAGAAAGTTCTGTTAGACAATGCAGGTACTTCTGTTGTTCTCACACTATGAACAGAGAGTGACAGGGAAATAAACATGATAAGATGGTATATATCTATATCCACTTGCTACGCTGATTGGAGCCACTGTGCATCGCAAACATACATTAATAAAATTTTTTTAAAGTTTGTTACCCTAAAAAAGATAAATTATTCCTCAATATTGTCCACTACAATACTTAGTTTGGATTTCTTTATTAACATGATTATTATTTTAAAAGTTACAAATATTTCAGCCATGTCACTTGAAAAGTAAGCTTAAAATTAATAGCTTTAATATATAGCTTACATATAACATCAGTATGGTAATGCATAAATGTCAGTCACTGATTCATCTGTGTCAATGTCAACATAAGAAATTAGTTCCCCCTTGATAGCAGAGATTTAATTAAGGCAAATAATTTGACATTGCTTGTGCCTACAAAGCACTTTGTAAATTGAAGATGAATCTGATAACAGGAATATTCCAAATAAACCAAATAGATGAAGACATGCATTATGACCTTTAGTATTGTGTGGGACAGGTATATGGAGTCTATTACCTGGTTGATGTGGACAATTATTGAAACTACTAGAGTCAAAACAAATTTGGACACTGGCAAATTATATTCTACAAAAATAAAAACTGAAGGAGGTTTTACCTTGGCACAAAACACATATGGTAGGATAATTGTTTTATTTACATTTAAAAATACCATTAAAATTCACTCTGCTTTAAGGAAATATTACTGAAATGTAAAATTATTAAATAATCGTTTAAAATTATTGGAGTATTGAAATGATTTTAAAAGGTGATCTCAGTTTATTTTTTTAGAGAATAATTCATGGAAAGGAAACAGTACTATAATTCACCAATTTGTACACTACTAAATTAAGAAGTCTTGATAGAAATGCAGATGTTTTTAAAATTTCAAAGCTGAAAGCTCCCAATTAATTTCAACAGAGGTAGTATAGATAGTTTGCCTTTCAAAATACTAAGCACAATTTCAGAAAAGGATCTCAAGGAGACATGTGTCTTGATATGATTTAAGGTGTGGTGTTTTAAGAAATTGTTGGAATATCCAGATGTATCATAAACACTCAGAAAATCTGACATTCTCCCCATGTCCATCTATCAAACAAGTGAGCAAGAGAAAGTAAATATGCTTCAAATGCATTGGAAGTGGTGAGAATAATGTAAAATCCCCATGAAAGAGTCTAAAATGAGATTTTTCTGAAGAGTTTTGTAATTCTCCAAATGTACTCTGAATTAGGCATTTTAACATGAGTGCTCTCAGAGGGAACAGAACTTGTCTTTATCAATAAATATTTACTAATGTTCATGGGAAGGGAGCTCTGTTTAAACAACTCATTTCTTACACCTTTTTACTTATATTTAGAAATGTCATCTCTGAAACTGCATGAAAATGATAATTATTTTTCCTATCCTCATCATTACAGTATTGTTAAATGTCAACACTTGCCTTAGGAGCTACAAACTGTATCTGGTAGAAGAGAAACTTCAACCTGATATTTGCCCTTAAGAATTTAAGACAAAGTTCTTAAAAATAGACTAAAGTGTTAGAAAATGTTAGTGGACCAAGGGAATAGTGTGCCACTAAACTGTCTATGATATGTGCCAGATAAAATTTAAAATAGTTTTAATTCAGGAGTTATTTATTTGTTGTGGCACTATGGGTTGAATCCAGAGCCTTCACACTAAACTATATACACAATAGATTTTTATTTTTTATTTTGAGACAAGGTCAATAGCTAAGTCACTAAGTTGCTCAGGCCACTCTCAAACTTGCCATCCTCCTGCCTCTGCCACCCAAGTAGCAGGGATTACAGGGTGTGTGCCACTGTGCCTGGGTCAAGGGGATATTTTCAAGTAGGACCAGTAGTAGAAAAAGCTCCATATAGGAAGTGCGAACTGAAGTAGTCCTTGAAGGATGTCAACAAGAACTTTAAAGCATGAATTAATGAGCAAGACAATGTTTGTTATGTTCAGACCCACTGCTGATGCAAGATGCTGGAAGAGACATTATCCGCATATCACAGCCACAGACCACCTGAAACAAAAGTGCTACATTTCTGGGCCTGCATTTTCCTTGGAATCAGTTCTAGGCTGTAAGATTGTGTGAGTTCTCTATTGTCACCAACCCAGTGCTGAAAACATCTTAAGTTTAGTATCTTACATTTCTGGGAACAGAATTCCGAAACTGCAAGTTCCATGACTAAAATCAAGGTGCAGTATCCCTGTTTTCCTTGTGGGGGTTCTAAGCGTGAATTCAATTTTATATATTTTTCCAGCATCTAGAAAGAATTCTCCAATTCATTAGCTCATATTCCTCACATGCCAACTTTTGTCCCAACCTTCCAAGTTCTTTTCTTACTCTCTCCCTTCTGTTGCCTTCTTATGAGGACATTCTGGATTCAGTTGGATTAACTTGGAGAATTCATGTAACTTTTCCATCACCAGGTCCTTAAATTAAGCACATTGACAAAAGCTCCTTTTGCCATTTCAGGTAAAATGTTAACAAGCAAATAGGATGCCTTATAAAGAGACTCTTGTTTTGACTGGGTACCACTAAAAGTATGCAAATGTTAGGGAGAGCAGGTAGAGTTGTAGTTGTTGTTCAGCCCCTGGGCCATTTGCTTTTCTGTAGAAGAGAAAGAGCACAACTATATATGGTAAGCTTATTTTTTATTGTGTGACAGATTTGATAAAATCTACTGTCTGATACAAAATACACCTGTAAATGTTTGTGGATGTATACACAGATATTTAATTATTCTGCTTCTGTTTTGATATACTCTTTTTGGATATCATTTATGATGCATGCTTTTCTACAGGGCTAATTTTAAAACTAAGTTGATGCATTTATCTGAAACTGTTTTGCAAAGGTAACTTGCATACTTTTAAATTGAGAGCCTTTGTGCATGTGCAGATATAGAATTGCTAAAATCAAAGAAGTCTGTCAATACTCTGGCTCGTAGGTGCTTGAAAGTCTACTAAGTTGCATAAAACAGTGTTTGTATTATTATAATTATTATAATAATTTAAGCATAGATACTGATTCATTAATCTAAAACTGGCCTCTGACCCTCCTTTGAAAGTCATTCCCCTTATTTAAATTATTCCAAGTGGATATTCATTAGAGTAATTCATATTTTGTTTTCCTCCATTTATTTCATGCATGCAGTTAATTGTTATCAACTACTAAGCATAGGTGTTATATGTTTATTTTAATATAATTCAGAATGACAAAAAAGAGAGCAGCATAGATTAAATGATATCCAGATATTAATATTAAACATGGATGTATATCATTCATTTAAGGCAAACAAATTATTTTAAAACATTATTTTCTAAAATATTTCAATTTATTCTTTGATACCTCCAGATTAGCTTAAAGGATGATCCCTAAAGCCTAATTTAAATTTTTGAGAATATTAATTACTCTGTCTTAGTATGAAGTCACAATTACTATGATAGAGGATGATTCATAACAGCTATAATTTCACTCATCATCCACTGTAACACAACAGTAAAAATTCAAATATTTTACATTCTCAAAATTGTGAATAAATACCTCATATATAAATTAGCTCCATAAAAATTGTTGTATATAATTTTTCAAAAATTTCTTCAATGTTAATTAAAATTCACCATTTAGCCAGTTTTAACTACACGCTGCTGATATATATTCTAAATCATTGTTTTAATTGTTGCCTTTGTATATTTTTCCTATGTGCTATCTTTCTGGAAGAAGAGAAAAATTTTCTTCTGGCATTCTAACTGTCTTTTCAACATTAAATCATTATACTACATTGTGAACTCTTTTTTTGTTAAATATTCATGGAGCAAAATAATTCCTTACTAAGGTAACTCAGGGACCAAAAATGAGTTTTAAATTGTTGCTTGAAATAATTAAGTAGAAATAGTAATTCATTATGTACATTTTTGAGAATGAAACTACTAAAAATAATGCAACTGAGCTTTAAATCATCACATAAGTTTCAGAATGTGATATTTGACATATGAATATTTTATTTATTGATGCTAGTTAGTGTTAAGGACTAGAAATCATTGGTTTGTGGCAGCATAAAGGCAGAATGAAAGAAATCATTTCTCTTATGAAGTCTAAAAGTAGCTACTTTGTTTAATATGGTAACAAGTGATTAACTCAATAGCTCTATGTAAAATGTCATTTAATTTGTTTCCTAGTATATTATTCATGATTATATTATCTCAGTTCAATAAATCATAAGAAATATTTTTCAGTGAAGAAAAGAATTTGGGAATGTGAAGGGAAGTTTTACAAATAAATCTATGATTTGATGACTCCTTCTTATACATTGTTTCTACTTTTCATTCTTTCACTTCTTTATTCTCTTTTCCTTTTGCATTTTTACATATTTAATAGACAGTTTTGGTGCTCTCAGCCATGTATCTGATTGAGGTCTCACTGATGTGTTAATTTTGAAATGTGACAATACTTTCCAGGAGCTTCTTGTTTGTTATATTGTTAATATTGCTGTGTTGCTGCTTAAAGTAATAAAGTGTAATAAAGTAACTCATCCACTGTGAGCAGTAGCTGTGGTATGAGCTACAGTAGTCAGTAAATCAGGAATCTTAAGAATCAGCAAGTCTTGTTACAGAGTCATTTTTGACAGTCTGTTGTTGAAGAGATTTAAAGTGAAATCAATGTTCTAAGGTTCAAAATGCAATTTTGGTTCCTATCTTTTACATATGAAACAAAAGTGAAAAATAAGTTTTATGATTTTTAAATTAATTGTGATATAAAATCTGAAACACAAATTGCATATTAAGACTGCAAAATAAGACAGTGTCTTGCATGTTTTTCCATTTTTCCCTCAGAGCCTAGCAGTAGCACAGACATTGAACAGGCCAACTTTATCTCATGTTTGTTCATGCAGCAAAACATTATTCATCCAGATTCCTTTGTTTTGTTGAAGAAATACTTACGTTCCCCAGAGTGGACTTAGGAAAAAACACCATATGAGAAGCAACCTACATATCTACCAAAACAACTTCCTCATTTGAAATAGAAGTGGAGCTAAAGCTCATCATTCCACCTCAAAAGATATTTTGTGATTTCTTTTCTACATCTAGGCTTTCTATTCAGGTTAACAACATACGCAATAAAATTTCACAAGGCCACATATTTTTAAAATTTCAAAGTAGAGTTAGTAATTAGTAACTGATGTTTTAAGTCCAAGGCATAGATAGAATGTTGCATGTATAATTAGCCCACAGTGACTTGTTAAATCCTAAAACTGTCATGAAATTTAAAAGTAGCTTGCCAATTATACAAGAGTTGATCCTTAAGAAGTGTCAGGTAACGGCTGTCAATTAGGTGGCCTATTGTCAATGTCAGACTTTTATAACAGCCATGGGGCTTTACTAATCCATTCAATTTCTATGACATGGACCACAGTTTGTTCCCAAGGTTGAAGTTTATTTAAAAATAAACTCCCAAATTACCATAATCTATGATAAAAATGCATTCAAATAAAGCCAAGTTATATTTATCCCGGGGATCGAACTCGGGTCCCTGCGCTTGCACAGCAGGTGGAAAAACCACTGAGCTAAATCCCCGGCCCCTATATTTATCCCTCTTAGTTTGTATGCATCAGCCAATGGTTAATAGAAAGCATCCAACATGATTGAAATGAATAGATATTAGTTATAAATAGGATTATGAAATTATTATATTAACATTCCTTTTTTGTTTCTAGAGACATGTTTTTTTGAAATAGTAAGCTACATTTTTCTTACATCTTATTTTAAATACAAAGATTTATTACACATGAGTATATATATATTTACATATTATATATACATATGCATGAATATATGTCAGTGTATATATTTTTAAATACAAATCAGGGCTTTGACATATATAAGAGGAAGGGATAATAACTGAATGGCTTTAAGAAAGTACAAAATATTAATTATGAGTTTGAATTATTATTAGTTTTCAAAGCAAATTACAAGGTATGAGAGACTAAAATAATGAGTAAAAGTAGTGCTTTCAATTAAACTACCCAATTACAGTTATACAACTTGAAAATATATTCTCAAGATAGAGTATAATATGCAGTAAAATGATGTAAATCTGTTGCTTCAGCTCAGAGTTTATTCACTTTGGAATGTTATTGAAACAAACATTCCACAATTTTATAGGTGGTTATTTTCTGTGAATGTACATGGACACATTTCTAAACTGACACATTCTCAGAAATTCATTGCCAAATATTTTATTTCTCCCCTGCTATTTCTCTGGAGCAAGAACACTAATTCTCATAGGAAAATAGTGTTTCAGTGATACTGTTTTCCTTTAGTTCGCAGTTTTATAATTAAGCTAATATTTTGCAGGGAAATATTTATCATCACTATGAAAACTTTATCCTCCTCAATGGGACTGAATGGTAGGAAAAGAGAAAACCTGCCAAGCTGCTTTGTTCCTGAGGATGCAAAGATCAAAGTTGCTGATGTTATCACACTTTCTTTTCAGTAAAGCTTCAGAAAATGTTTACCTGGTTTGAGGATAACTTTTAATCTTCCAGTTGAGAAACATGACTTGAGGAAAATGGGAATAACCTATAATTCTTCACAGCCCCATTTACTTCAGTTGTTGAACTCAGCAGTACATTGGGATACTTTCAAACAGAAATACATTACTAAAAACAAATTCCATTTGAGGCATGCTTCAGATAATGGTTAAAGTAACTATAGATTAAATAAATCTTCTGAATATTGTCAACTAACTATTACCTGAAATATGGAAAGAGTTTTGGAAGAAGAGAAACAATTTAAAAATGTCTTGTATTATTAGGGCATCATCTGCTATAAACAGAAATAAAATATACTGCCTAAAGAGTGAAGACGATAATGCCTTTTTTAAAGAATGTAACAAATAATAGTCTTATTTCCTTCTTTTTAACAGTAATTCATGCCATTAATGTTTTTCTAGCTCCTAGTATATCAGAAAAGCCTTTTACCCTTTTTTTGCACTAATAAATACAAATTATTTTCAAAATATATATTATATTTCTTAATTACTTAGTATTTAATAATATATGGACTATATTCTCAAGATGACTTACTATTTTTAAAATTAGTATTTAGAAGTTCTGTTTGAAATAAAGAATTGCCACTATATGGCAGTTATGATTTATCAGAGACACTACAATTTCTTTAAGCAAGTAACATTAACAAGAGGGTTGTTTATAAATGTGGAGAATGTAAATTAGCTTTGGAAGCAAAGGAAGTATTTTTATATGTGCCACAAATATTTTGTAAAATTTCTTTCAGAAATGGTATAGAAAGAAAGCAGACAATGGGAAACACAAAGAATTACCTTAAAATTATCTCTGTTATTTTTCCAGATTTATGGCCCTTGCTGAAATGAACAAATATAAACTCTCCAAAACACTAAGATTTCTAATAAATGAGTGAAGAACAAGGGTAAGATTGTAGGCTTACTCAATGGGGTAGACAAGCAGGACAAAAAATGTATATGATCTGAATCCCACTTTATGTTTACCTGCCCACGAGGCACCTTGTCCAGTGCTCCTGATTGTGGAATTCATTCTGTCCTTCTCAGATAAAATCCATGGCACATGACAGCAATTAAAATTTCTTTTTGCACTGATTGAGAGTAATGCCAATTTAGCTTAATATCTTCTCATAATTAAAATATCAATTCCAAAATTAAAATAAAACATTTTTTTAAAAAAATTAACTTAAATATCCATTTTATGTCTATATTTCCCTTACTACCCCTGGAGATGGAAATATCAACAATGTAGGAGAGGAATAAGCCAGTGGCAGCCACGTTTTCCTGATTGCTGTCCTGTGACTTAGTCACCCAGTGGGAATGGAACAATTTGGTTTGTCCTTTCTCTGTCATTGTCCTGTGTCAGTTTTGCTTTTCCAGTGTAATACCCTCTGGATATCTCACCTTCATCTCCCTCTGCACAGACAAATGGGTCCTTTTAAAAACAAATCTGTTACTTGCTTATAATTAATTTTTAAGCCTTTTGGCATGTCACAGTTAAGTACTAGCTTCCTTACAGCAATGTTGCCTAGCTTTCCCAAAATAATTCAGCTGTCTCTTTCTCAGCATTTCCTTGGAAAACACCCCTCCATTGTTCTGAGAACTCCTGGGCAAGAAGGAACATTCCACTCAAGGATTATATTCACCCTGTCCATAAAAGGATGGATAGCCAGTGCTAACACTTAGCCATTGCATTACACAGATTTGAGGCCAGCGCCTCTTCTGTGTCTCACAGTTAGGAGATGCATGTCAGGTCTCCAACCTCCCCACATTTATATTTGAGGATACTGAATTCACAGAAGCATTTCCAAACGATTTAAAATCTCCAACTCTCTCCATAATTTAACTTTGATTTTTTTAAGCATATTTTCCAGTAAATGCAGTGCTAAGTCCCCAAACCAGAATGAAGCAATAAGTTTGCTAATTTTGGGGTGGTTTTATTAAGAATAGGGGGATGATTGATTTACATTATTTTCAACCCAAATGAGATGAAAACCTTCTGCCTGCTAAACTGCTTTTTGGTCTATTATGTGTGCATACAGCCCAGATGGAAGTTTTCTAATCAAATAGATAAAGGAATGGAGAGATTTGCTCCTGATATAGCCAAATTTTTCTTCCCTGATGTGTTGGATTTAGACTTGAAAGCAACTAGAAAGAATTAAATATTGCATCAAGGATATAATGAAACAAGTTCTTCCATTTACTGAATTTAATAGCTATCATCACCTCAATAATTTATTCATTTTTAAAATTATGTATTTTTCATATTGGTCATATTCAAATCAAACTCATCTACAACATATCCAGAATACATACCTATATCAAATCTGGATTTTTTTTTAAATTTTCGTCATGGAGTATGATAAGCTTAAATGTAATTTCTTAGTCAATCTAGATTGAGTTCTCAATGATCAATGAACTGAAATAACTAATATGTATTTCTAGGCACCATTGAGATGAGATATATGCACTTATTCTTTCTAACAGTGAGTATGTTCCCCATAAATCATGTTAACAGAAATCTCATGCACAGGCAACACTTGATTGCATTATCATACTAAGTATATTTGCCGAAAGGTACTCTCCTATAGATACAGAGATGCTTATTCCCTTGTACAAACAAACAACACAAGCCTGAAAAAGAATGATGCATTCTTGTATAAAGGCCTTAATTCAGATTTATTTCTTACTAAGTTTTTATGTGTTAGTATTTGTTTGTCTCAACATAGATGACTTTGTTGTATTCAATTTGCCCTAAATATCTTTTATTATATATTTCTTTGTAATAAATAGGTTGTCCTAATATAATTTGAGTATTTTCACCAATAGGGACACACTGAGAGGGAGACTTAAGCAATAAAAATAAAGAATAACTTTGACACTTTATCAGCAGCAACATCAAAGTTTAACATATTACAAATGAACATATTAATAAGGTTTCTCCGACTGAATGTGGTGAGCAAGCCTATAATCCCAGCACTCTGGAAGCTGAGGCAGGAGGATTTTCTTGAGTTCCAGGCCAGCCTGGGTTACAAGGTGAGTTCAAGGCCAGCTTGAGATACATAGTGAGACCCTGCCTCAAACAAAACAAAACAGAACAGAACAGAACAAGATTTCTCTATGACTAGTCTCATTTTAAAAATCTTGAATTAACCTTAAAATTTGGATGAATTTAATCAATGAAGAAAATGAGCAGGAAAGAAACTCTTAATGTATGTATTAAA
>NW_004624873.1:2492775-2506288 GCF_000247695.1 Heterocephalus glaber
AAAAAAAATCACAAGTTTTAAACATTTCTTAAAACGTGATTCAACAGAGTTAAAGTAGACACATAGATCAAAATATATTCTAGCAAATTATGGCTATACAGTTAAGTAATTTACATAATTCATAGCAAAAACAAGAGGATTAACTTCCTAGAATAATTTAATTAATTCTTCTTTTGACTATATCAATCCCAATATAAGAAATGAGATAGTACTAACAAATTTAAAATTATGAGAGCATTTACAGGACCCAGTTTTCATACTAAGAATTTTAATTAGTAGAGTCATTATGAGAAACAGGAAAGTGGTTCAAAAAATTCCAAATAGAACTAGCATATGACCCAGCAGTCCCACTGCTGAATACGTATCCAAAGTGAATGACATCAGTCAGGCATGAAGACATTGGCCGTCCACTTTCATTGTAGCACTAATCAAAATAGCCAAGAAAAAGGAACAACCAGAGATCTGTCAACTGATAAACAGATAATGAAAATGTGCTACATGGGGAGCGGAATGCTATTTATTCATAAAAAGAATGAAATTCTGTCACTTGCAGCAAAATAGAGGGAACTGGAGATCATTATACTAAGCAGGCTCAGCCAGGCTCAGATGGATATATATGATACAAAGTTACAGCTAGGAGCAAGAACTCCTTATGTGCCATTGTCCACGGCAGAGACCATAGGTTACAATAATATGCTATGCATTTCAGAAAGCTAGACAAAAGAGTTTCAAAGTTTCCACCATAAAGAAATGATAAATATTTGCTGAGATAAATATGTTTTACATTATACAGTGTACAATATGTGTTGACACATTTCCAGGTATTCCATCAATATGTACAATGTGTATATTTTATGCATCAGTTAATAATACGTGGATATTAATATGTGCATGTACCAAATCCCCTCCAGGAATGTAATCATGATGCACTGCAAACATGTAATGATAAAATTAAAAATTGAATAAACAAAAAATAAATGTTACACGTATACAAAATAAAATTATATAAAGTAAAATAGATTTTTTAAAGAAAGGGAAAAAAACCTGAACCCAGAGGGAAAAAGCACACAAACTCCTATAGTTTTTAAAGCTATTTTTCTGCTACCTAAAATTGTATGTAAGAATTGGGGGAGAGGGCTACTGAACAATAACATTAATTAATATATAAATGAAAATAGATTATGTGGAGATAAATGCCTTATAATTTTTCTTTCTGAAGAATTCCCATTTGAGAAGTACAATTGTATTAGCACACAGTAAAAGTTCTTATTCACTTCATAGTTCTTCTTGCAGCAAAAGGGACAACCAAAAGCAAACTTTAAAATAAAAGGGGGGAGAAAGACTAAAATCTGCAGTCAGTCACATATACAATGCCTTGAATACCTTAGTTATTTTATTAGCTTTGTGTTCAGAAGTCATGGGATGAGATTTTCACTGTTACTACGTATTTTGTACATAAGGTTTGATCAAATAGTAGCATTGAAAGAATGAAAAATAGTTTACAATAACCCTGGAACACTATTAGGTATTACTTCCTTGCATAAATTAAGGGAATCTGAAACTCCTTGATTGGAATGCAATGTGAATATGTTTTTACAGCATTTCCCTTTTCATTTTTCATCCCATAAACTCCCATTATCAAAGATGCATGCAGATCCTGGGAGGATTCAATCTTGATTTTAAAGATATCCGACATGCTAAACTGAGAGCCTGGGAATGTCACATGAATTCATTAGATAGGAAGTATTTTCCAAAAATAAAAAATTCTCTTAGGTATCTACAGTCTCAACTTAAAATCTTACAAAATGTGTCCGCTCAATGGTATTTTCTACTTCTAAATAACAGATGCATAATTAGAAATAACTTTGAAGTTGAAATGATTTTTTATATTCAAATGAGATAATTTGGAGACTGCAATTAACGTACTCTGCACTGTTATCCACATTAATGAAGGGAAGTATTAGTTTTTCTACATAACTTATATAGACTTGCTTCTTTTAATGTGAAACAGGCAACATGAAAAACAAATTACTTCTGCAGTAAAAAAATGAAAAAGTATTGTCAGTATCACACTGGAGAGGAGACAATACTATACAAAGGTTCCAGAACATTCTTTTCAGTCCTAATAAAGAGGATGTTGTAAATTCATTTTCTTGCCAAACACTTGTCTCCTTTTGCTATGAGTAATTTAATGTATGTCTGCTTAAAATATCTACAAATTACTTGATTATAAAACAATGAAATTAAAATGCAAATGATCTTGATAATAGAACAGACCAAATACATTTAGCAACTATCTCTCTAATTACAAAATACTGTTAGTGATGTTTCAGAATTAACATATAAATTCTGACATATCCTGTGTTTAAAAAGGTTACTAATTATTTGCACAGCTCATTGAAATCAGTGCATTGTAACTTTACAAGTGTAACTTGCATTTATTTCTCAGTTCTTCAAAGCTGTGACCTCCAAAGTTGGTTACCATATACTATGTAGTATATTCTTGCCATGCATCGGCATTTGATTTATATTTACTCTCGCCAAATTAGTACACACATAAGAACTAAAATCTGTCATGACCAAAGAGAAATATGGATCAACCTTCCTTCGAGTGTCTGTTCATTCACACTTTTCTATATGTTGACAAAAGTCACCTCTTACTTCTTATCCAGTTGTTTAAGAAAGAAATATGGAATTTGTTTCCTCATCCCTCATATTGATATATTGTTATATAGTTTTTCAAATCCAAATTAAAATTTCATCACCATCTTCTCCATTTTTGGCCTTTTTAAATACCTGGAAATTGGACCATTATAATTGTTGCTTAATTGTTCATAATGTCCAAATTATTGTCTTATGTTACCTAGTGGACCAAACCTTTACAATCTTTAAAACATAAATTACATGATGAATTTTGGTCTGTTGCAAATCCCCGAATGCCTTTCACTCTATTATAAATAGAATTAAATCCTGCTTTGCATAAAAATGCCTCATTCCAACAGTCTTAGATGCCAGGCATGATGATGCACACCTGTAATCCTTGCATTCAGAGGCAGAGGTAGGAGGATTACTGCGAGTTTGAGACCAGCCTGGGGTTCATAGTGTGTTCATTGCCAGCCTGAGCTACAAAGTGAGATGCTGTCTCAAAATAAAATAAAATAAAATAAATGAATAAAACAGTCTTAGAATGGGAAGACCTGCTTAGATCTGAGACCTTATGCTTTGCTGAAAGTCTCCCTCATCCAGTTTACTAGAGCCACATAACAAGCCACGTTCCTTTAGAACCAAAAAGTTAGACATTTTTTGGAATTTTTCAAATTTGGTTGTATTTTCTGTACAATTTATAGAATCATTTCCTTTTGGTCTCTAAGATTTCAGATCCAAGGCATTCTCTCAAAAAGTTCATCTCTCATCTATTTAAATTATTGCATTATTTTTCTGTTATTGTTGTATTCTCATTCTGTGCATTGTACTTTCCACTGTCTCTTGCTAAATATTCAATTGTGATTCATGAAAAAATGGACACTTATTATCATGTTAACTTTTTCATCTTTAGTGTTTACAGTAGCAACTGGTGTATGATATATGTCCAGTATGTACATGATAAATAATTAAAGAAGTGGATAATTAAAAGTTTATAACAATGAATTTTACATCTTATCAAATTAAAATAAGCATATTAAATTTAATTTTAATAAGTTAATAACAGTTTGCATATTTAAAACCATTCTATCATTTTCTTTTTTTCATATTTTATTAATTATATTGGTACATTTAAGGTATACAATATAATAACATTCATCATTGGAAATTTGCACCTTTACATAATCCATCTTGGTTCTTATTTTTTCCCATTCTCCTGCCCTCCCTTCAACCCTTCCACCCCTCCCTATCTACAAAGACATTGTTTCCATTTTTTCTTTTCCACATATTAATTCCATTCCCTACTTTCTTTTCCCCTACACATCCATTTTATCACCTTCTATCCAGAATATGCACAATAAATTTAGTAGAGTAGCAGCAAGCAATATAATGTTAACTATATATGACCACTTTGAAAACATGTATACTATTTGGTCTTTCTCAGATACTTATATATACACACTAAATATTTTTGTATATGAGAGCTGATTGCATCAGTATATCTTAGTACTTATGACATTGATCATATACTTATAAGAAGAAAAAATTCATAATTTATTCTACAGAAAAATATTCTTTGTTATTTTGTTGTTTATTGTTTTGTTGTTATTTTTGTAATTCTATCTAGTAAATCACATCTGTCTACCTTCATATTCCTCAAGATAGTCTAAGTCCTGCTGTGAAAATAAACATCATCAAATGCTTAGTGACTTATAAATACAAATTCTTATCTCCTACTTGCTTCCACAGACTGCACTCAAAATCCTCTTTGGCTGTTTAAATATCCATAGTTTCTAGTACTGTCAAAAATTTGGTAGAGCTCTATTAGTGCTAATATTAGTAATAAAGTGTTCTGAGCCAGAATTACCATTATCTTTCTTCTCCTTTTCACTCACTGAATAGAACTAGTAACTGAATACTCAAAAACAGGGGTCAGAAAGTTCAATATTACTGTGTGTCTGGGAAGCTGAGATATAAATCTTTTACTAAAAAGCATTAATGACAAATATAATAGATTCTGAAAAGATTGATATTAATGGATAGAAGACTACAAAAACCCCTGTCTTTTTTTTAACATTCAATCCTCATCTCTATATTAATTTGCATTTTAAAACTGCTACTCTGCAAACTTTATTTGTGATATGAATAAACTATGGTAAAGTGATTTTTAATTTCTGTAGCTTCCATACATTTTAGGTTTTAAATGCTTCCTTAAAGTTGATTAGATTTTTATATTTCAGAATATAATTTTCCAAATTTCATTCTCCTGCCAATTTTTCTTTTATAATTCTGTACAAAATTATTTCTGGGTAATTTAGTATTTTAACTCCTACAAATTACTTGAAATTACTATTACTGAAGTTTCTATAAACCCCCAAATAGTTGATATTTAAAACTATTATGTTAAACAAAAGATAACAGACATTTATTATTATGAATATCTATGGGATAAAATTACATAAATATGTATTGGATACTGGCACTTTTAGAAAGCTTTAAATGCATAGTCTAGGCAGAGTTTTGAACACTAATTTATTTTCTAAATATTGCAAATCTCTTAGAGTTCATGGGTCATAGGTGGAGATGAATTTGAACTTTCCTTTATTTTAGCCATTAGAAGTTAAGAAGCCTCATTAACTTTCTAGCTCAATATGTAATTTTAAGAAAAAACAGGTTTCTATTCTAAACAAAACATCTATGTCATATATCACAGTAAAATAAGACTGAATTGTACTGGTTTAAGAAAATTCTGCATTTCTTTTGAAGCTGCCCTTTTAAGTTAATCAATATTAAAGAAATTTCTACAAAGAAAAAAGAAAGAAGAAATAGTCTATGGAAGACCTTAATTTTGTTGACTTGTGATTCTATAACAAACTACTATGAACTGGGGGGCTTGAAGAACACATTTTTATTTCTCACAGCTTTAGAGGCTGGAACACCTAAAATCAAGTTGCTGGCATAGTAGGTGGCTGTTGAGGACTCTTCTTGGTTGGTTGGCAGTCACTTTTTCAGAGTGTGCACATGTTGCTTCCCTCAGTAGGTACAGGTGGACAAAGAGTGAGATCGCTTTTTTCCTTCTGAGTGCACCACAACCAAATACCATCACTGTGGAGGTGGGAACTTCAACATGTAAATGGAGGGACTACAAATATTCAAATTATAACAGCAGGGAAAGATCCGTGGCTTGTTCAAAGAGCTTCTTCCAGGGAATGAGAGGGCAGAAGAAAGTAAAACTTGGTAGGCAAGCAAAATTGAGGATATGGATACCTTTGATGATTCAATTAGAAACCTAATGAGAAGCTTGGATATATTAAATAAAATTTGATATAGGTTTTGAAAAGCTCAGTGGCTGTGAAGTAAATCTCTGTTTGTAGAAGGCATGATTAAAAACTGTCTAGCAAAACAGCTAAGGGAGGTGTTACAGCTGAATTCTCAGATGCTTTCAGAAGCATGGTACCCATTAAATTCATGAGCAAAAAATTATTGTTAGCTATTACTGCTATGAATAAAAAAGTATGACTAGGTAAAAGAAAAAGCAACAGATAAATTTTGGACTTTTAAGTTTTAGCTATGTTATATAAGTGACCACAATGCAGTCACTTATCATCAGCCTTCTCTAGGAAGTTTTAAGAAACAATATTCTCAACCACAGCCTCAGAAATACTGAATCAGAAATTATGGCATTGAGCTTCAGCAATTTGATTTTTAACAAACACTCTAAGCAATTTTGCAAAAGTTGAAGTTTGAGAACTATGCTGCAAGCCATGCGTGTAAAAATGTCAATTACAGAAGTCCATGGATATGGATTGCTAGACTTCAGAGCAGAATTTTCAGATAGAGACATAAAACTGGGAACAATCAGCACATTTAAAAGCATGGGAATAGTTGGAAATAAACTCAGTGAGGGAGATAAGAAAGAAGTCACAGTACTGAGGCCAACCTTTCAAGTATTGGGTAGTCTATATAAGATATAAAAGTTATAAAGATATAAAAGTTAGCAGCTAGAGGTATTGCAGATAGCTAAGTTAGAAATTATTTATTATAAGACAGACAACGCTGGGAGCTCAACATAGAAAAAACAATTGAGGCACATTCATTGGTTAGCATTATAAAAAGAGAAGGGGTTCTACATTTACCTACTTTCCCTAGAGATGAATAGCAGTAATTGATATTCTAAATAGACATCAATCTCCTTAGTCCATTTCCTTTCCAGAAATTTCTTGTAGTTGACTTTTTCTCCCATTTGATCCCCATTTAATCAATATTACCTGAGTGACCGTACTTGTAATCTTACTGGTTGATTATGGTTTTGTCCCACCTTGTGCCCACCATGTACTTTTCCACTGGGTCTTTTATTGTCCAGATCCAGGAGGTGAGACAGGTTCAAGATGAGACAAAAATATAAGACTACTGCTTAGAGATGCTTATAAATCTCCATTCTATAAACACACCCAGCCTGACTGATGTCAAGCTAGCAACTTAACATAATTGAGTAATGGTACAGTCTTACCAAGAGATAACAATAGCACCCTGATATGTAACATTTTTCCACATAAATGCAATAAATATTAAACAAGTGAAAACAACATAGAAAATACAAAGTGCAATAAAATGGAAACAAATGACTTTTGTATATTTATAGCTCATGTGTGCCTGTGGTATAAATATGCTATAATTAAAAAAAATAAAATAAAAAACCTGTGTTTAAAAACAGCCTTGCAAAATTTCTGAGAAATGAGCAATTGGTTATCATGAGAGCAAATGGATTGAATTTAATAAAAATAGCTTACAGATTGAAGATTTAAAATAAGATATTTTCAGATTCTATGAATTTCTTTTATTGGTATCACTAATATCTTGAAAACATATTTATTATCCTTATATTTTCTAATAGATTTAAGTTATCAAAGATAGGGATTTATGGTGACCTTCATGATACACACCTCAAATACCACACAGCTGAGAATATAATGATACTGAACAAAATATTACATTGTACTATATGCATGAGCCACTCTTCTTAGCTCTATAAAAAGTTTTTGAATGTAAAGGGAATTTCTGTAGGAGACTTTGAAAATTGTATGAAGGATAAATTACATTAAAATTGTATTCAAAATATAAAACAATTAGTTTGTGGGAAATTGAAATCTAATGTAATTTATAGAGATACCTGATACATTTTCTTTAGCTTAAAGTATATGTGACCTAGGGATACAGTATTCCTAGGGATACAGTATTCCTAGGTGTACAGGTCGAACTTTGCTAGACTCAGAGGGTGAGGTAAAAATGACTGTAGTTATCACAACAAAATAGATTGACAGAATACATAAACATTTTGAATAAGGTTGGGAGTCTATTCTGGGTGACTGTAAATGGAATTTTTCATGAATTGTTTTTAGTACAGTGTAATTTATTTTTTCTAAAAAAAAAAAAATCAGACAATCAAGGTTATGTCCTGAAAATAGAGTCCCTGCCCTGACATGAAAGCAATCAGAAATATCAGAAGCCACTCAGAATTCTAAAACTTTGAGCCTTAGAGGAATTCATACAAAATGAAGTTACTTTTCTTTCCTAAGAAAGCGTGCCTCTAATTGCCACGGAAAAATTACCAAAGTTCTATTCCTTTTTTAGATTCTTAGAACTGCTGTAACTAAATACTACAAACTGGGAGGCTTACAGCAATGTAAATAAACTGCCCAATATTGTGAATGTTAGAAATTTAAAACTCTTGAAAACGTAGGCATAGCCAAGGACTTTTATGAACAGAAACCCAGTTGGACAATAAATATCACCAACAATCAATAAGTAGGATTATATCAAATTAAAAGGCTTCTGTACATCAAGGGAAACAGGCAAAAAAAGGTTAAAGAGACAATCCACAGAACAAAAAGCTCTAACAGCTAATCTTCAGATATCTGGATATAAAAAAAATTTAGACACCCCCTAATACAAAGCCCAATCAAAAGTGAGCAGTTAAAAAGAACAGATACTCTCAAAAAAGTACAAATGGCCAACAGGTATATGAAAAATGTCCAACAATTTTGACCAATAGAAAAATGCAAATCAAAATAACACTGAGATTCTATCTTACCCCAGAAAGCATGTGTAACATCAAGGACTCAAAACAAACAAACAAATGTTTGTCAAAATTTGAGGGGCTTGGGGGGAAGAAATCCTTCTACACTCTTAGTGGAAACATAAACTAGTGTAATCAGTATGAAAATCAGCATGTAGATTCCTCAAAAAACTAAAAATAGCCATATATTTTCTGAGTATCTTTCTGAAAGAGATAAAGATATCATATTGGAGTGATACATGCTTACCCGTGTACCTCTGAAAAAGACTGTATGAGGTTTTGGGGGAACATCTAGAAACAAACTATAACACAGAGGAATAAGGCAAGAGAAAGAAAGAGAAAACATCCAATTAGGAAAAGAAGTTAAATTATTCTTCTTTGTGGATGACATGAACTATATATACAAAACTTTAAAAACCACAAATATTTGAACTTATAAATTAATTCAATAAATGCTCAGATATTAAATCAGTGATAAAAATGTGTAGCTTTTGTGCATACTAATAAAATTTTTGTAAAACTAATCCCAACCATGATAGCTTCAAAAAATAAAATGCCAAATAATAAAATTTAAAAAGATAGCAAATATCTACAGTTAAAACATAAAATACTGAGGAAATAAGTTGAAATGGACACATACAATAACAGAAGGAAAGAGAGACCATGTTCATGGATTAGAAGAATTGATATTGTTTTAATGTATGTATATTATAGATAGACGAGTTAAGAAAAAATATTATAGCAGTCAGATAGGGCTAGGTCCTTGAGAGTCAGGATAAATGTCAACCACACCACAACTGTGGCCAGAGACACATCTTATGGAAACAAGGCTTCAAGATAAAGGTGGCATGTATACTTCCTCAAAGGACAAACACTGGGCCTACTCAAGTTTAGATAGATATCAGTCATCTTGGTGGGTGAGCAGGACCTCTAGATCAACCATTTCTTAGGAGAAGTCTTTGTTCTTTCCATCCACACTTGTAATGTGACTTGTTTCCCAATTGGACCACTACCTAAGTGACATACTAGCAAGATTATTGGTTGATCATAGCTGTAGCCCATGTTGTACTCATGTGGGTTTGTTCCATAAAACTCCCTTGTAAATTGGGGTCCCCAGCTACCCATTCAGAACCCTTGTTGCCTTTCAGGAGCTATCCTATAAATAAATATCTTCCTATTCATATCATCTGTCGTTCCTATATTTTATTCTTTAATTTTTAGAGAACATGAGCTCAGCATGTCAGACATCTAAAGGGTTGGAGATATAGTATTTCATCTCTGGTATTATTTCCTGTATCAATACTACCCAAAGTGAGTATAGATTCATTGTAATTCCTATGAAAATACAAATGGCAATTTTCACAATCTAACAACTTCAAAACTCTTACAGAATCAAAAAAGACTATATCTAGCCAAAACAATCTTGAATAAAAATATAAACCTGGAATCATTACATTACTTGTTGTAAAAACTAATACAGAGCTACAGTAATAAGAACAACATGATAGTGTCATAAAATGAGATCCACAAGCTAATGTGAGAGATTAAAAATTTCAGAAATAAATCTGTATATTTAGAGTTAATTGATTGTCACAAAGTCATCAAGAATATATTTTGGTGAAAGGAATATCTTTGTAATAAATTGTACCTGGAAAATTCAACATATATATGCAGAGTATAGAAACTCTTATTGCCAATCAAAAAAGTGAAGAAAAACCCAATAAAATAAAATCAACTGAAAATGGAACAATAAATAAATATAAGAATCAAAATAGCAAAATTAATAGATGAAAATGGAGCAAAAATAACTTCAGGATGTTATTCTGGCCTAAGATTATCTTGGTTACGATTCCAAAGCAAAATCAACAAAGGCACACAATGACCGACAGGATTACTTCAAATGTCAAAGCTTCTGTATATTAAAGAAAATAAGCAATAAGGTGAAGAGATGACCTACAGAACAGGGGGCAATATTAGCTAAATATTTATCTAAAAGCATTATTTTTCAAAACACATAAAAACTCAAGGAAAGAATCTGATTTAAAACTGGAAAAATAATGTGAAATATGCATGTCTTTAAAAAAGACATACAAATTGTCAACAGGTATATAAAAAGGTACTGAACATCATCAATCAGCAGAAAAATTCAAATAAAAAACACCCATGTTCTCACTCCAGTTAGAATGGTTATTATCAAAATGACAAAAATTAACAACTGATCAGGGTCCAAACAGGTGAAAAACTCATTCACTGATGATGGGGAATGTTTTCCATTTTGGAGAAAAGTATGTGTTCTTGAAACAACTAGTATTGGACCAGCTGTACAATCCAATATGTGTACTCCTGGTTATATACACAAGGAATTCAAATCAGTATGTAACAAAAACATGGGCATCTCTATTTTATTCCACAGATATTCATAATAGCCACTCTATGGAATCAACTTAGGCATTATGTTAAATAAAAGAATTCACACACTAGAAGCCAAACACCGTACAATCTCATATGTACAAGATACAAATTTGAACTCAAAATAGAGGAGAAATTATTGGTTATTAAAGTCTGCGCAAGGTGCGGCGAGAGCAGATGGTGAGAGGAGGGTTAGCGAGTGCAGGGCTGCAGTTGAACAGGAGGTGCGTGTGATGTTCTGTCGACTAACTTTGGTTGAAAATATTACTTGAATATCTTAAAATAGCTCCTAAAAAGTATTTTGAATATTTCTTTTAAGAGGAATGATGTCTCAAGTGACAGATTTTTTCAATATCCGATTGGCTCATTATGTGTTGCACACATGTATTGAAACATCACAATCTTATCCACAGATGTGTACAATTACTATAAGTTAAAAACAAATCTCCATAAAAGAGCATGGGTTGTTCCTTAAAGACAATTTGATATGCTTTTAAATTTATATGTTTTTAAATATATTATTAATAAACAATTATATTGTGCTGGTAATCCTGAAGTATGAACTTCATTGGATTAAGAAACATCTCAGAGATGAGTAAATTGCTCCTGTGAGTGTGTGGGGGGGAGCCCGGAAGTGTGGAATTGGGTCGTACATATGGTCACTGGTTGATACTTCCCCGTCACTGATCCCTGGGTCTGCTTTCAGTTGCCAAGAACTAAGCACATGGGTCCTGCCCTGCCCCCAACCGTGCTGTTTCTGCATTGGAGCAGCCACCTATCGACTGAATTTCCCCACAGATATGAGCCTCATTAAACCTTTCCTGCTTTAAACTGTGGAGTTCAGTATTGTGTCTCTGTGAGGGGAAATCCAACCCATATATTTTGAAACACTTTAAACACTTAACATTATTAAATATTAAATATGAGAACCCAGAGTGTTTCTAATCAGACTTTTCTTTTGTTTCTATTATAATTAGCCATGCTTTCTATTCATTTCATCTTAAAAACTTCTAAATGATAGAAGATCACTTTTTTCTTACCTATTAAAAACTGCTGTCTTTCATGCACTTTGAATCAGTATACCCATTTAGTAGGACTATAAAATAAGAAGACCATTAACTTTATTGCTGTAATAATTGTACAGGGTTAAACTGTACCCTCGACAACACGATTAGTGTCCAACAAGTCCAGTAGTCCACTAAGGTTTTTCTCATAGCATATATTCCTTCATAAGTGAAAATTTAATTATCTACAAATCATGCTTTAGTTTTGCATCTGAAAAGCAAGTATATATCAGGTCATAAAATAAATGTCCTTATTTACCCAACTTTCATTGATTAGCCTTATTTGATTTGCATAACGACATTTAAATTATATGTTTTGAAATGATTATAATTGTCAGTCATATAATATTTTATTGTCAGTTAAATGTTCCAAATAAGATAGCCATTATTATGTATCATAAATTTTATACAATTAAAAAGATTATATTAAAATTTAAAATGTCTTTTCTCATAGATTTGTCTATGTAAATAGGGAAGAGTGGAGGGAGTGAAGGGCGCACAGGTAATGGTGAAAAAATAAGAACCAAGATACATCATGTACAGGTACAAACGCCCAATGATAAATGTAAATGAATTAATTGTATACCTAAAATGTACCAATAAAAGAACTTAAAAAATTTTTAAATGTCACAAAATGACTCATCATTCAAATAAATAGAAATAAATAAATAAAATTTTAACTTTATACATATAGGTGAGACATTTAAGATATGCAGTAACATCAAGGGTATGAAAAACTAGATACAACCTTGCTAAAGACCAATTGACAATATCTCACAATATTTTAATGTTTTATTTAATTTTATAGTATTTATTTATTATTATTGCAGGTGTGTTATAGAGAATTTCAGCACATTCACACACATACACACACACACATAAAACATTCTTTGATTATTTTACTCTCTCATTATCTCCTAAACAAGATATATATGTATATATATGATTTATTTTACATATATATAATTTATTTTGCTAATGTTAAGACAAGCAAAAGTATAGTCTGTTGAGATCAACTAATTAAATATATCATGAGCCAATCATAGATTAAAATGGATAACCAACAATTGCACCCATTAAAAATAAAGTTGATTGCCCAATAGCTGAACAAATGTATCCCAAGACATCTTCATGAACATAGTGAGGCACAGCACAACGTTTGAAGTGTGGTTGCCTATGCAAACATTTTTTTTAAGTTCAGTACTTAAAAATCTATTGAGAAGGAGTCAAAGTGAAAACATGGAGAAATTTCATATTTTACTTTATTAATTTTACCTTCACTCATTTTTTTATTATTTATTTACTTGCTTGCCCTTTCTAT
>NW_004624873.1:2506638-2521603 GCF_000247695.1 Heterocephalus glaber
CATCAAATACATTGCAAATACATAACTAAATGGAAGCAAAAATTAAAATCAAAGTCATAGACGTGAGACTGTGATGGAAAGAATGGTGAAAATTCCTGCACAAAGCAGGGAAAGGTCTCTGGGGTACTAGGATACAAAGCTTTACTCTGCCTTTTCAAAGGAGGCTACAAGAGGCTTTTTCCATAGTCTGAATTGTACAGAGACCGAATTTCTCAGCAGGAATTACAACATTACCATGTAGCCCATAAATATCTCATAAAAGTGGGCTTCCTTCTTCAGGTCATGGGTGGGAATCAGTTGCTAAAGAAACTCAGTGTTGCTAACCCTTGTAAGAATTTGAACTTCAGAAAACAGTATCATGAAATTTGGACCAGAGCTCATGTGATTCAATGAACTCTTGACAAATTAAAAAATAAAATCTGCCCCTTGGAATGTTTGTAAACACAGAGTACCTGCAAGTCTCCACAAGAACTCAACACACACCGAAGACAATCCCCAAAGTAGGAGAAGTACATGAAGAAACCTACCAGTAAGAATATGTTCATCACAGGAAAAAAAAAATCAACTCACTCCATAGTATTTGTTTGTGTTATTAATTTGGCGATTATTATATTTTTGAAAATCATGGCCAAACTCTGTGATTGAAAACTCATTTCACTGAAGGTACCAGGAAAGCAATGTATCATTAAGTGAACAGAAAAAATAGGAGAAAAAAAAACTGTTTTGAGTAAATTAAGAGGCAAAGACCACAAACTTACAATTTACAAAAAGATAATGTACAGTTATGAATTAATCATCAAGAAAATGTTCAATCTGATGTTCATAATAGAAATATGACATAAAATTATGTCTTTTTCACAGATCTAATTAGCAAATGACATTAACCAATTCTGGCAACAATAAGGTGCACATGAATAGTTTTATAAGTAATCATGTGCCTGTGTGTGTTTGTGTCTGTATAAAATGGTATGATGCTCCTGATTAAGATTTTGATAATGTTTTTATAGAGCCTTAAAAAGTCAATGATTGGTTTCCTAATTTATTATTTGAAAGCCTTTTTAATGAAAATCATTTTGTAGGGGTAGGGATCTGTAGACAAGAAAACAATATAGGGATCTCCTTAGGTCTTCTAGCTGATCCTGATTAGGAGCTGAAAACAAACATTTCTAGAGAAAAAAACTTTACTAGGGAAACAGGTCAAGGATGGGGGTAGAGAAAGAAAAAAGAAAACAGATTTTAAAAGGCACCAAATGGCCTTAGGACTTATACCAAGAGACCAGAAAAAGATCTGACAGTCCGGACACAGAGAAAAAGCCAAGTGTACAAAGCATAAGCCACTCCTACCTCCATTAAAATACAGGAGAAACAAAAGGCTAACTTTAAAGTAGTGTGGACTCACACCTATGCACTGACATATACACACATAGACACATGTATTCACTCTAGAGTCACTGTATTATTCAATTCAGGTTCCTTATAGAGTACAACAGAAATCCACATGTCCCCCTTACAAACACTAAGCTAATCAAAATGAAGTCATCCCCTTGCCAACCCATTGCCCACCCCAAAGTTAAGGCCATCAAAAGTAGCTCAAGGGCAAGTAAACAGACAGACAGAAAGAAGGTGGAGGCAGACCACCGGAAGAAATAACATTAGTCAGAGGTGCCTGGAAGACAATCCAGTTATGGGAAGTTGCAGGTGAGGTGAGGGAGGGTCATTCACCTCCCTCTAAAAGCAGCTGGGAACAAAGGGCCCAGGCCTTCCATCCTTCTGAAGTCCCCTACCCTGATTCCTTCTCATCAAGGTACCTAACTTTCTTCTCTTTTGCTCTCCCTTCCTTTTCCTCTTTACAAATAAAGGTCTTTCTTGGTGTTAAACTCTGTCCCTCTAATTTTTTATTGGGGCTGAGTTTATGATCCCCCTGGGCTGCTTGGATAGCAGAGCAGAGATGCTGGACTCCCATAAGTGGTACCTTTGTTTCCCTGACCAGGAGCACAATGTGACAATTTTTAAATACATTGTTTTGTAAATTTAAATGAGTTAAACTTTTACATGTATACAAACAATGTCCTGGTTGTGGTTTAGATCCAGAACATCCCCTGAATCTCTCATGTACTTGTAGGTGGTGCTTTTGGAGGCCGATTTAATGGTGCAGATGCTGTACTCTTCAGCAGGTTCATGCACTAATGAATTGGCTGCTGAGAGCCCTGTTAGGAGGGGGCGGTCAGAAGAGGCAGTTCCAGGGAGCAGGACTGAAGGCTCTATGGTGTATCTCACACCCTAGCTCTTTGCTTTGGTCTCTGCTTCCTGGCAGGCACTTTAGGTGCAGCTGTCCTCCAGCCAAACACTTCCACCATGGAGCCAGACAACCAGGCAGTATAAACAACAGTGAGGCAAAATAAACCACTTTTCTTTTAACCATTTGTGTGAGGTGTTGCATCTCAGCAGTAGGAAAGTAAACAAGGTAGTCATATGTGGCTATAATTCACAAACATAGATATATATGTATATGATTATATATGTAATCAGATTGTTACTTTGATTCTAGAATAAATGTATTTACAGAAAACTCATACTCACATCTAGTATCAGCCACATGCTAATAATTAATTGCACTTTAATATATGAACAAATTAGAGTGGTTTACTCAATCAAATAAAGTGGTATAATGTTAGTTGGAAAAAGTACATAGAATGTAAAACCCTCATTGGCTGTATAAATAAAATTTTAAGATTGTTTGCATGTTCTTAAAAGAAAACTTTTGAACTACAAATAATTAAATTGAGTTATTTAGAAATATATTAATAAATTAACAATATATCCAGGAGTTCTTATTCTTTTAATAATACTAAGAACATAGATAGTATTTTTAAAGATAGAACAATTTTTAAAACTCTATCCCAAATGCGCACTCTTTAGAAAATCAATCACATTTACTAATTCTCCCTAAATACTAGACTCATAGGAGTCTATAACTTTATTCAGTGGCTATATAGTAAGTTTCTATGTGGTTAAAGTACAAATATTTTCCTGCAGTATTTGAATGTACTTTTCAATGTTTCTCAATTGAAAATTAAATGAGTCATCATCTTTTAGTTTGCCGAGGTGACCATAACAAAGAATCACAAATTATCAGCTTAAATAACAGAAATGTATTGTCTCACTGGAAGAAGGCTAGATGGCCAAAAGCCCGGATGAACAAGGTTGCTTTTTCTGAACAGGAAGGACCCGTTCCAACTTCTCTCACTGCCTTAGAGAAGACTGTTCACCTTACATATTTTTAAATCATCTTCCTTGTATGCAGGTACGTGTTCACAATTATTGCATCAGAGCTATCCCCAGTGACCTTATTAAATGGGATTACTCCACTGGATTAAGATCTCACCTCTAAATAAGAACTTATCCTGAAGTACTGGGGGCTTTAGGACTTTCACATATGATTTTGAGGGAGGTGAGCACACTTTAACCCATAATCTCACTCAATGGGAAATATTTATATTTCAGTAGATTCATTTACATTTAATTGTATTAAGTAGTAAGTGGGAATATATCCACTACTCCTTTTTTTTTCCTAAAGATATTTTGCTCTGCTGTTTTGGAAAAAACCACATTCCAGAGCTGGCTTTAGAAGCAACATCAACATGCCCACTTTCTTAAATAGGAAATACAACAGTGCTTCCTGTGCAATCCCAGAGAAATTTCTCATTTGTTTCTGCCACAGATTCTGAGTTGGGGTAATCCCTCAAAGCCTTGCAGGCTTTCTCTTTTCTTATTTGACATAGACAACTGATTCTGTGTCATGGAACCCTTAAGACAAGAGATGGAAACTGCTGGATTAACCCTGCTTGAGGTGAAAAGATCAAAGATGAGGAGATACCTTCTGCCATGGGCTCTTTTGTCATGATGAATAATGGATGAAGTCTGAGAACACAATCTGAAGCTTCGAAGCACCTAGTCCTCCTCCTGGCAACATAGGGCTTTTGAATTTCAAGCTGCTTTCATTTTATATGAAAATACCTGAAAGATCTGGGTATTTAATTCTGAAATTTTCATCATACGCAACTGGTGTAAAAGAAAAATGAAGAAAAAAGAATGAATTGTGGAGGTTCTGAAAGACATTGAAACATTTATCTGGTTTTACTCCTATGATAGAAATTTTAAAAGTTCCAGTATTTCCTCATTTCATTTATTAACTCTATGAATGTTATAAATCTTCTTTTCCACTTTTTAAAGATAATGCTTATCACATTATTTGTTAGCTATGAAACCATAAAATCTCCACATCACAGTGATTAATTACAAGGTGTTGCTGAGCATTCAGCTTCCTCCTTCTTTCTAGCATCATCACTTGCCTGGCAGAACCCTAACTTGTTTTGTCCAAGCAACACCTTGATGCTCTGCATCTGGATCTGAATAACTAAATTTCCTTGGAAATAAACACAATCACAGTGACTATTCTTAACCTCCTAATTACCTCCCTGAAATAGGCCAGTAATGCTAGATAGAAATTTAACTAAAATCCCCTGTTCCCTTCCTTCTTTCACCCACAAGGGGAAAAACCCACAGCTCTTTTTTTGTCAGACTTCTGAGATAGTCTTCTCAGCTGATGACTTTACTCTTTCTTTCTGTAGAAAATGGAAATCATTCAGGGAAAACACTTTACATGGTCCCTCAACACCAGTCTAAAAGCTTTCTCCTAGTGCAGATCTGTCAATTTTTCTGCTCAGTTTACAATTAAAACAGAAGAACTGTTCATGCTCATCTGTAATTCCAAAATCTCTCTGTGCTTTGCATGTGAGATCCTATAACCTCTCTCCTATTCAAATTCTTACAATTGTCTTTCTATGATTTTATTTTCTCTGTACTGGATCATTGCTATACATAGAAAATATTCTTTAACACTATGTCCTATCCCTAAATGAAATATTCCCTTAATCCTATTTCTCACTTCACAAACAAAGCTATATCTGCTACAATATTTGACACAACTTCTATGGGGGAAAATTTGTCTTCTGTCTCCAATTCACCTTTTGTCATCATCTCTGGATCAGATTCTAAATACTATTTTATCCTTTTTCTTTCAGGTAGAGGTCTGTTCAAGGTTACCAATGAGCTGATATGACCACCAATTCATAGTCATTTTGTTGCTCTAACCGCACCATATGACATCAATCAGTTGATTCTTATTTTAGTATTTTCCTTAGTTTCCAGAGCCTCACTTTCTAGAGGTCAATGCCGTCTTTATATTTCGCAACTGTGTGGATTGTTTCAACTTAGGCTGTGTTGCAGAATCTGTTCACAAAAAAATTACTATGCCATTTGTAAAAATGAGAAGGAACATGACATTTAAAACCATTGATATTAGAGCAACAGATCATTCTGACTTCCAAATTCAGCAAAGGCATCAAGGGTTATAGTTAAGGAACAGACTGAGTGGGACAGTAGAAAGAAAATTCCTAAAGGAGGGATAATGAATTATGGGATTCTTGGGCACAAAGGTAGACACCTTTTATTCAGCTACTTGGGAAGCTGAACCAGGAGAATTGAAACTTAGAGGCTAGCTTGGGGAACTGAGGAAGATCATGTTTCAAAAATAAAAAAATAAACACATAAACAAAAATTGATACATAAATAAATGAATAAATAGAATCAAAAGGCCTAGGGATGTAGTTCTATGAGTAGCTCAATGGTGGAGCCCTGCTGGCTTTGATCTCTTAATACTACAACCATAACCAAAGACTGGAAGGATTCTTACTGAACTAATTGAGGTGGATTCTTGCTCAAGGAAAACATAAATCCAGAACCCAGTGAGCTTGACAAAGATTTGGTCAAGAAAAAGCAACTTCATCAGGTTCTACTTATTTTTACCACTCAATTTTAGAATGCCCCGGCTTAAGACTTTGGCCCCTTCCTCTTCTGTATATTTAAATCCCTAGCCAGTCTAAGCCAGTACTGTGGCTGCCACTTCTAACTAAATTCTGCTAATTTTACTTTTTAATCTTCTAACCTGAATAGTTCTCCTAAATTTTAGATGTATATCCAGTTTAGATACATGTATTTGAATTTTTATTAGAATTTACATGTAAATATTTCCAAAACTTAACCCAGATATTCTCCCACAAATCAGCAACTCATTGTTGTATTTGTTAAAACACAAAATTTTGAGATTACTAAAAAAATCATATGATGTGTTCTCCTGGGTATCTCTATATTTTATTCTCCTATCCATTTGATAAGCCCTTATCATTTTCTCTCAGAAGAGATCTAAAATTTAATTCCCATCCAATTACATGATCTAGGATTATGATACCATGATTTCTTGTCTTCATTATTAGCCACCTACAAAATCCTCTTGTTTCCACATTTGTCTACAGCAACCAGAGCATTGGATTTATTTATTTATTTATTTGCTTCTCTGGTTGTTTATTTTTGAGGCAAGGCTTGCCGCATTGGACAGGTCTGCTTTGAACTTGTCTTTTTCTCCTCCCACCCTCTAGCACCCCTGTCACACACATAACAATCCTTTTAAATTGTAAATGATATAACCTCATTACTTTGGATAAAGCCATCTGATGACCTTGCATTTTATAAGTTTGGAATCATAACTTATTGTCATAACCTTTGAGATTTTACCTGATCTGTCCTCGAATTTCTTGTATATCCTTAATGCACTCATCAGCTTTGTTTTATTACCTGAGGTAGCAAATTAAAAAAATAAAAATTTATTTAGCTCACAACTTTCTAGATTGAAAGATCAAGATTAGGTGGTCCTATTGGTTTGACTTCTGATGAGGATATATTGGTGTCATAGTTTGGCAAGAGTTAACATGTGTGGAAAATATCATATCACCAAACAGGCGGGGGGAGGGGGGATGAGGGGAGGGGAGAGGAGAGGAGAGGGAGAAAGGGAGAGAGGGAGAGAGGGTGAGGGTAGATAGAAGGCAAAGGAAAGAGGGAAGGGAAGGGAGACACTTATGGCCCAATTCTTTCTCCTGACAAGGGCACAATGACCTAAAGAATGCCAACCAGGTCACATGCTCCAAATTTACCACTAACACTCAATGCTGACAACCTGGTGACCAGGACTTTAATATCAAGGGACCACCGTGAAGCATTCAGGGCCTATTCAGGCCACAGCACTCACCATGTCTGAGTCTCCTCCCTTCTTTACTGTGCTTCAGCTACATGACAGGTGAAATTAGTGAAATCCATTCACAATCTCACATCAGTTTCTTTGTGCTAAGCTCTCCTTACTCAATATTGTGCCTCAATTTTGTATGTGACTCATTTTCTCACTTAAATCACATCTTGGCTCAGATATAAATTTATTAAGAGGTCCTCCTCAAATTTCCTGAAGAAAGAGATCTGCTGAATAAGTACATTGGCACTTAATTCTGACTTATATTCTTCATTACACTTAGCACCTGTTAACATGTACTGCATTCATTGAATATCACCTCCCTGTTGACATAAATTAAGTTAGAAAAGGAATCTTGACATCTCACCACTTCAGACTTTCCACAGTAAATATTTAATTCTGATTTATTGAATTAATAAAGTGTACAAAGCATTCATGTCATATTCCATCTTCATATTTCCATTTTGGAAATATGAAGCATTGGAATTAAAACTATGAATCATGAGATACAAATAAATTCATTGAAATTGGAGAAAGAACATAGATATAAAGCTAAGTCCAATTTTATTAATTGAAAAGATTTAAACAAAAACTAAAAAAACTAAAATTTTACAGGTGTGTCCATAGTTTAAAAATGAATTAATTCCAAAACTAGTATAGTTATATATATTATAGACCTGTATAAATTATTATATATGCATCTCTTATTTCTGTCATTGTTAAGGCTTGTAAGTGGTAAATGACATAATATAAATTGCCACAAACCAAGTATATATTAGTATCCTAGAATTGCTGTGTCAATCATTTTCTATCTCCTAAATTACTGTATTTGAAAAAATTCAGGCTAGAATTCACTTATAATAAAAGGATAAAAGTGTAAAGATTTGAAGACAAAAACTGATGTAAGACATAAAGACTTTTGGTAATTGTCTCAATGTAACACAACTTTTAAATAGTGAAACAGTGGAGTTATAAGCCACAGATAGTCTTCTTGAACAATGTAGAGAATTGCCAGATAGTTGGATTATTTAACTAAAAACAGTAAGAAGGAATTCCAAGATATAGCATGGTGTTACAGATGGCTATTTATTTTCCTTTCATGAATGTGTCCAGGTGAATAAAAAAGGAAGTGCAACACACAGTGCAGTAGCAGTGAGCTTGGTAAGAAATCAAAGAACCATGACTGGAGCAAAGCCAGAAAGCACAACTGAGATCTATGTTCTGAGATAACCCTGCCACATAACTGGGACACAGAGACTGGGCCAGGACAGGTGGGACACCAAGAGATCCAGCAAGGACACACTGAGGAAATTACACCAAGGTAAATGATTCTCATTGGGGCATCATGATAAAGAACAAAGAGGTAATTCCAATGGCACTTTGGAGAAGATTTTACAGTGCAGTGATCAACTAAATGTAGGTAGTTATAGAAAATTAATCACAAGAAATGTCACAGGTGATTGCAAACTTTAGAGTAAACTTAATGAAGTTTAGGAAGGGCATTGATTTTCATAGATTTAATGGTGACACGATTATTTCCATTGTGACAATGACAATAAGTGGAAAAATCTGCGAAGTGGACAAGAAAAACATGACTAAAAGTAAAACTAAGATAATATATAACACATCAGATTTGTGGCAGCTGAATTTAATACTTTAATTAGTATGAAGATATATGTCATTGCAGAGAAAGTGTTCTCAATTTCCATGTTCTGTGTACACACTGTCACAGAAAGAGCCTCTACCCCAAGGAAGACCCAACATGTGCATAACTCAGGCAAGAGTACAAAGAAGCATAGAGCATTTGCAACCAGACTAAACCTGATGAGTCAGATTTTGATCATCTTTTCGTGGAAAAAGTCAAAGGTAAAGAAAATCCTGGACAGTAGCAGGAACCCGCCTATCTGAATCATGTGTTAGCATTTGGGCAAAGAATTTAACTTTCTTATTTATACTATGTTATGATATTTGAAGAAAATGTTTCAACTTTTCAAGTTGGTATTATCATCAAATAAAGGAAAATAATTCAACCATTAATAGGAAATTACTTAATATATTCTTTGTGGAACTAGAATTTATTTTTAGATAAAAAGTACAAGAGAATAGTGAATAAGTATTTAAAAGGAAGAAGAGAAATACAAATATTTATTATACTACTGATACTATATTTAACAACAAAATACAGTTTATATTTGATAACAGATTTACTATGATTCAAATGGAAATGTAGATATGGTTAAACTTATTTTATGACATGAAGGAAAACTGCAACTGTTTTACAGCAAAAAATTATTTAAACTTTTCACTCAGTTTCTCCAAAGCTATTACAAAACTAAGAAATTGCATTTTAATCTTTAAAGACATGTATTAAAGTTGAAAAACTATCCAGAGAGTGTAATATTTTCCAAGAAACAAGATAGTCTAAATGTAAATTTCAAGTCACTTTTAAAAACTAGTCTCTATATTAGGTGTAATTTACCTGGCTTTACAAAAATAAGATTTCATTATCATAGATAAAATTTCCTACACAGTATCTCTGCTCTGAGTAACCAATATATGAATAAAAATTAGTAATGAAGAAATTGGCTTCTACCTAAATGTTAAATCCTTCACTAGTATATTTTATGAAAAAATTAAACATTCATCTGTATAATTGCTTTCCAAATTATGCCTCCCTTCATATAGCTATTCTACTTATCTATCTGCATAGAAATTTGAAGTAAAATGAGGTTGAGATTATGTATTCAGTAGTGTGGTAATCAGCTATCTACTTACCCTCTTTGAAAATTCTGATTACTTTTCATTAAGTAGGTAAATGTTAATTTCTGTGGGATCCTGTACTTATATGAATTTATTGGCAATGCTGCATATTAGAGTTATAAAGTTGTAGTTTTCTTATAAATTACTAGTGCCTTTAAAACAAATGCTATGATTTACTACTCACTGAATGGTGCATATCATTCATGCTAAATGGCACAATTAAATTGATTTTAAGAAAATATTAATCTAAATATAATTATGCTTTAGGAAGCTTATAAGATTCATTTTATAAAATTATCAGTTAGAAGTTTTTTCCTTCTTCCACTGAAAAATAATAAATAAGACTATAATTTCACTGTTATCTCAGAAATTTCTCTCAATTTTGCCACCTGGGACAGCCAATGTTGTTGCTCATCACTGAGATTAAATTGACTATATAAGATATCTGGTCATCATAATTCTAGTCAACAATTTTAATTATACAAAATGATACACAAAGAAAATGGTATTATTAACATGTTGATATTATTATTTTAAAATTAATTTGAATATGTATCTTATAATTTGTGTCAAAAGAGTATATCATATTTATTAATATTTTTCATATACGCTTCATTACAATGGATATTTAAATTTTAGAGTGTTTTGAGGTGATGTAGTTTCTGAGTCAAAATGATTTCCAAACAAAGGATTCCCAATGAAGTACTTATTTACCTATTTTTATGTAGATGGAAAATGTAGTAGATAGATGATGTTGGAGTCACCATGCTGTTGGATATTGAAGTATTATATCAAAAATCAGCCCCAAGACCCAGAAGAATAGTGGTTTTCTGTTTGTTTGGGTTTTGCTTTTTTGTACTTAAAGGATTATCAGACTATATCTACATATCCTAACCCTTCTGCATATACACATGCCTGCACACATACACAACCCAGGCACACATGCACATCTCTTAGGACATTTAAAATATGATCAGACCACCCTTCTGCTAAAAAGAAAATAGCAGCAACAAATTACCAACAAGCAAATTCCTATGGGCAGGGAGGACTCTTGGGTTTTCAACTCTCATACTGAGTTCAAAAACTGATACTGCAAAGCTCATGCAAATGTTTCACACTCTTCAAAATGTAAAGTTTCTTTGCCTCACTTTTTAAAGTTATATTCTTTGTGTCTCCTGTTATACAGTGACATAAATCTGATTTCTTTGCATTCTCAATTTCAGGAGCAGTATCTGAATACTACAATAAATGTTTGTGTATTCTTATGTTAATAAAAAAAGAAAGAAAAATATTACTGGCCTACTACTAAGTGCCAACTATTATGCCTACTGGTCCATATAAAACAGTCAGTTGGTCTTCAGCAAAAGCCACTCATTGTTTGATGGCAACACGGGCACTGAAGAAGAAAGATTCTCCATAGGGATCAAGCTTGCTATGGGATCCAATGCAAGAGCAAAGGAGTTTGCAGACAAAGATGTGGCCTGATGACCTCTTTGGGGAAAGGAGTTTTCAGGGTGAAAGAGAGGCCTTTAGATCTGACTGAAACCAACATCCCCAACTGAGACCTCCTGATGTCACTGGAAAGTGTATGGGGGTGACTGTAATATTGAAAACACCCTTTAATTAGGTCTCTGTTTGAAAATGAATAATCATATATGTATCCCTTAAGACATCACAAATGATATTTCATTAAAATTTAAACAATTAATACATGTGAAAGATTGAAAGTTGTAATGAGACAACATATTTGTTTGTTTTTGTGTTCAGATTGTGTGGCTTAGGTGTTTACTATCCTCCATGTTATTAAAATGGTACTAAAATAGGTTAATTATTCAAAACTATAATATAACCAAAAACATTAAACTCTCAGCTTTCCATGACTAGCTTTGACTGTCCCTTCCCTAAAATTAAATTTTCTAAGACTTTATTTCTCAAGTTATTGAAAATTAAATTCCTATCTTTCCTCTAAAAAATGAGGTAACTCATTGATTTTATCAGTTCAGGAAAGTTTTAAAAATGTCAAGTTTTGAATAGGGAACAAATTTTGTATAAATTTTATTTTGTGATATTCTTATTTACCCTATATTTTATGCATAAATTAGACTAAAACAAAATGTACACTTTGAAATGTTCTTGCAGTGTTACTTGGTTAAGTTAGTTTTATGACATCATCCTGTCTTTTGAAAAAGGTTTTTCCTTTCACTGGACTTAACAGACACTCTAAGTATATGAAAAATGTATTTTAACTCAATTGTAGCATTATTTTCCAAAGTGCATAATCTTAAATGTAATAAAAGTGCATGATCATAAAAAAATTCTTTCAAAGTGTCTCTTTATCACTAGGACTACTAGAGTCTCATTGCTAATTCCCATGTGTCAGGGCAAATGCCCACAGTGAGTGCTAAAAATAGTACAGATCTGAGGTTCTTTTCATTTCTTCTTTAGAATTAACTGTGAAATAGACTGTCAGTATTTGCCAAATGGATGCAAATTCTCTGAAATGCAATGTCATGTTAAAAAAAACAATTCAAATACGTTTCCAGTAAAAATCATTTTTATGTTATCTCCTCACTATTGTTAAAATGGATGCTTTCCATTTAACCTTTTCAGGTAATATTATTTGTATATTGTACCCTCCTGTCTGATCATTGTTTTCAGCATATTCAAATTCTGTAATTGACAAAATTGACATGCACATGATACCCAGTATATTAACCACTGTCATTCTGCAATTATTTTGTTATGAAATTTTATTTTTTATCAAACTAAGAAGTGTTTTTATATTTTTATTAATATCTACTCGGGGGGCTGTGCAGTGGCGCTGGGACCCAGTGGCCGTGACCCCGTGGCTCCCCGAGGCCCAGCGAGGCAGCCACGGACAAAGCATGAAGGCACTGAGGCCCACAGGCCTGGTCTGCAGCATGGATCCATCCGGGAGCCCCCCCCCCCAGAGCCACGCTCCACTGCCACTGCTCCTTCTGCTCTCCTTGCTGTTGCTGCGAGGAGTAGGGGGAGGGGGAGGGAGAGGAGGAGGAGGAGGAGGAGGAGGAGGAGGAGGAGGAGGAGGAGGAGGAGGCGGAGGAGGCGGTGGTGGCAGAGTCAGGGCCCTGCCCCTGGGCTGCAAGCAGGATGGGCGGCCCCACGGAGCAGCAGGGCAGAGTAGCCCGCCCAGGGCAAGGTGGTGTGTAGCCGCCTGGAGCTCCCGCAGGTCCTGCCCTGGGACACATTGCTCAACTGCATGGTCACCCTCCAATTCAGGTTGCAACCAAAATTGTGGAAAGAATTCAATCCATGAACCAATGCACTACTGTAATTATCAAGTTACCAAAACCTTAACTTTCCCACAGCAGACAGAAGCCCTGGTAGTAGCACTTGAGCTCGTCCAGCACCCTCTGTCTCAGTGACTTCTTTACTGCCACCAGGGCCACTGGGCTGTATGCCCTCCTCCAGCTTTTTGTTCTTGACCTTCAGGGACTGGAGTCATGGCTGAGAGGGGGCAACGAATGCTAGCCATGCACCAGAAGTTACCAGCCCCTGAGGAACACACCAGCTGCAGCAGGAGTCCGTGGAGCTCCTGCCACCACACACAGGTGCTCAGGCCTTGGCATCCAGTGGCGGCTGGGCTCGGTTCTGAGGCACAGCTATAACTTCTACTGTGATATTGAAGAAAAATTGTGAGAAGAGAAATCTTTGCCATATTTCTGATCTCAGCAAAAAAGATTTGTGCCTCTCATCATGCACAGCAGCGATGGTATCCATCAGTGTCTCGTAGATGTTTTTTCAAGGCATACTACTGAGAATGTCCATTAATGGAATGTTGCTCCAAGAATGATGCAGGCTTGGTCAGCTGAAGAAGCCGCGATGCAACCAGACTCATAGTCCCTAATGTTGAAGATATTTGAAATCTTTATATTCCGAGATGGTTCCTTATGCAATGATAATTGAACCAGGATGCTGATTTCTGTGATGACATCAGGATCTGGGAGTGAGGGGAGGGCAAGAAGCTGTGCTGCCTCCTCTTGGACATCAGAGAGCCCCTGTGATGGAGGTGCAGAAGCCACACCAGCCCCATGCACAGGATCTTGCTATGTAGTTGGGGCTGGCCTTTAACACAGTATGTAGCTGAGGCTGACTTCAAATGCATATCCTCAGTCTCCCTGTGCTGGGATTGCAAGCATCCTCCACCACATCTGGAAGCAGTTAACAATTTGCTGGTGACACGTGATCTGATTCTTTCTTCCTGATAAATGCAGCTGCTCCCAGCCGGCTGCACAGTCATGAAGGGTAAACAAGTGGTGCTCCAAAGGGGACTGTCCTGTACAAGCTATCTTCTTCAGGTTCACCTCTTTGCAGATCCTGAAATCAAGATTTCAATAGCAATAGCTCAAGGATGCTGGCATCAGGTTGACCCTCACATAGAAGAAATTTGTTAAACAACTTTCTAGAGTAGGCCCAGGAACACCATAGCCACATAAAATCCTCAGATGTACTTCACAGTGCAAAACAGCAAAAAACTGGAGGAGCAGAGCGCCCCCCTCCCCCCAGTGTGGAGGGGGTGAGCTGCAGGGTGCCACAACACCACTCTCCCCCACCCCAGTGGCTGCGCTGAGACAGTATTGGGATCCACAGCACAGAGGTGCAGGGGGTCATAAAGGACATTGTTCTGAGCGCCAGAAGCTAGGGCAGAAGTGAGCAATAGAGAGGGCCTCTCTCAGGTTCCTTGAATGAAAATGGAAGCCCATTGGAAAAGTGAAGAAAATCTCTGCAATAAAGGCACACCAGACCACTGTAGTTGCACACTGAATGAGGCAGGATGGTGTGTGGCTGCAGTCCCAGCACTCTGGACAGCTGAGGTAAGAAGGTCACATGGTGAAGTCCAGCCCAACCAATTTGGTGAGTTAGTGAGACCCTTAGTGGGTATCTGAAGTAAAATGTCTGAGGATATAGTTCACTGAGGAGATGCAGAGTACAAGCCCCAGTAATGCAAAAGTGAAAAACTAACAGATAGATGATAAATAGATAAAAATATTCATAGATACTTAGACATAAATAAAAAATAAGTGGCCA
>NW_004624873.1:2531743-2552168 GCF_000247695.1 Heterocephalus glaber
ACAGAAATTTGGAAACTTTGGTCATTATAGGGTCCATATTTTACCATGTATGAAATTTTGATGTAATGTAATTATCATTATATTAAAAAACAGTAATGTGTCAGTTAAAAAAATATCTAACTGGATTACATTAAAATAAAAATTGACATGCAAGTCAAAATAACAGTGAGATATCAGCTCACGTATGTTGGTATTGTATTATAACCAATCAGCCAAATAAAAATAACAAATGTTGGCAAGTATGATGGGAAATGGAAACTCTTGCACACTATTGTTGAGAAGATAAAGTGGTATAGCCATTATGAAAAATAGTACTGTGTAATGTCAAAATTGAAAAGTAGAATTACCACATGATCCACCAGTAACCTGACTTACAGGTATAGGCTAATTCCAATACAAGTGAAATCAGGACCCTAGAGAGAGATCTCTGCCCCTCTGTTCATTAAAACATTATATGTAATAGTGAAGGCACGAACACAGACTAAACATGTATCAACAGATAGATGGATAGAGAAAATGTGGACACACATACTCATACATACACACACAGAGGCTTCATATATACATCCTGGAATATTATTCAGGCTCTAAAAAGAAAGAAATTTTGTCATTTTTAATAATGTGGAAAATTACAGAGGGTAGCAAAGCTACATGAATTAAAACAATCAAGAAAGACCAGAAAACGTTCTTATATGTTCTCTGAACGTGATGTCCTCCCTCAACATACTCACAGGATGCTTAACCTGTTAGCTTCTCAACTGCACTTCTGGCTCTATTTTATGTAGATATATTGCCAAAGTTCTCCAATTTAATTCAAAAGCAGTATGCCTCTCTACATGCCTTTACAATGTACAGCCCTAGCTAAAATAAAAAGCAATCTTTCTTGAAAACAAACCAAATATTTCAAAGCATTGGGTAAATAACTAAACCAATATTCTTATTATAAAATCATCAGTAAAATCAGTAATTTTTCACATCTAAAATTTTTAAAGGAAGCTCGATGTAGGCAAGTTTTTAATCTTACCATAAAGTTAATTCTATCGACATAAGAGAAAGGTATAATTTGTCCTTGGGAGAGATACTAAAACACATTCTACCGAAATGTCTTATATTTTTTATAATCTCTGTCATATGTTAAGCTAAAAGGCCATCATCAAATTTCTACCAAGGTAATAAATATTATTGTGTCAAGAATGTCCCCACAAATACCATTCACCTTGTAAGGTGATGGACTGATATATACATATATATCCATCGTAAAATGCCCAAACTAATTCAGCCAATTCATCCATATGGCCTGCGTGCTCTCTCAGTGATGAACACCCTCTGACAATTTAATGCTTCATTTGCTTAGTGGGTACTTCATTCAACTTTCTTAAAAAGTTATCTAGTGACTTTCAGAAAGTATGTAGGAAGACACACACATATTCAACTCTGACTCTTGGTTCCATTAAAGGAATGAAGGCCTTTTATAATTAATTATTATAGTTAGAAAAAGAAACAGGCTTTATAAAGATTTTTTTTGGAAAATGTAACTAGTGATTGAGACTATGCCACGTCAAAACTTTTTCCATGTTAAGTTGTTCCTTCAAGTTTGGAAGAAGATGTACAAGGTCTTGAAAACAATAGTACTTCTTTGAGTTTCTTACAACCTACATTTGAGAAATAAAGCTTAGGCAAACACAGAAATGCACATTACATTACCCACAATATTCATTTATTTTTTTCAATAATAGTTATTGAGCCACAACTGTGCCATGTGGTGCTCTAACTAGATGCTGGGAAAGCCCCCATAGACATAGTTTCTCTTTTCCTGCAGGGTGTGCTCTCCTGTGACAGCCCCAGTGCAGGGAAATAAAGAAGCAAAGCTGTGAAGCTAACAGTGGCTGGACTCTCTGAGATTCTGTGGTAATGGTAGACTTGTGAGGAGTGAACATCTGAGCAGAGATTTGGATACAGTGATAGAATGTGTTTTGTGAACATATGTTGGAAAAATTTGTTGGCAGAGGGATCAGAGATGCAGAACACTTAGGTAGAATAGAACATAGCCTGTTTAGAATCAGGCAAGACTTGATTAAGAGTGAGAAAGTAGTGATGTTAGTAGAAGATGGCATGAGCCACATAAAATTGATAGATCAAAATTTCATAAATAAACTTTGTTGAACAGTAGAGACAGTTGATATAACTGAGGGTTACTTAAGGAATAAATGTCTTATGGCTAATCTTAAAAATTAGGAAGAATACATAGATAATTAAAGAAAATAACAGATCATTTTGATCTTTGAATGCTGGATTATGATGGATAACTTTTACCTTCTTTTCCTAAAGCAAATTTATGTTCATAAAATACAACATGCAGTTTATTAAAATTATATATTATATATGCTAAAATAGCATTTAATTTCTCCCTATCAAGAGGTAGTTTTTTTTTCCCTGAAAGGGAGAAATTCCACAGTTAAGCCTTAAAAACAGGTATCCTATGCAGTTATTTGAAAGAAAACAATTTTGAGAGAAAGTAAACTGGGGAATTAAATAGAGAAGCTTCAACAGTAGAAGTATTTGGACCTGAACTTCTCCATCCTCTGTTCTTTGTGCCTGAAATATGGAAAAGGTATTGGAGGCAATGTAATACTGTATAAAATAAACACTGAAGTTGAAAATACAAATGATTACTGTAAAATTAGCCTAGATAACATTGGCTTATATTTCATTTTTAAAACCTGAGGAGATGTTCAGAGATTAAAATTAAAGTGTTTAAAACAATATGTAGAAAAAATCACCAATGACATGCCAAGACAAGAAAAGTACAAAGAAAAATACAGAGGAGATTAAATAGAAACATATTGTCACCTGATTTACTCCTAGCACACAAGAGCTTCATAACAGTACAAAAGCCAGCAAAATTTTCATATTTCATGATTGTATTTATTCAAATTACATCTCTCTCCATATATTTATTTTCAATTTACAAGATAATGTAGCACACTATATTCTTCAAAAGTCTTTGGATACATAGATAAATACTAAAGGATATTAGTAGAAATAAAATTATGCCGTAAGAAAATATATGTGGAGAGTTAACTTTTTGTAAAGAAGATGAAAGTCAGACATACTTCTTTTGAATAGTACTGCAATGAAAATACCCAGTGGGAAAGTGGTTTATTACAAAATGATGTACTGATTGTTTATCTTATTTACAGAGTATTTTGTATACTCTGAAAGGACTTTTTAAAATCTTGCTTTCTTCTTCTGTCCTAATGTTTTTTCCTTTGCTATTGTATAGTTTAATCATCCAGAATTTCTCTAGACATTATTTACTTTAAATCGAATTTAGACTATTATTTTTGTAGTTTTATCTTCCATTTTCTTCCATACTATCTTTCATTGTAAGTTTCAGATGTAGTATTAAATTAGATTTTAGCTCAATTTATACATTTACATGGACTTAGGAACATTTAAAACATATAAACATCATTTTTTAGGAAATAAGGAAGACTGTTTACAAGAGAGAAATTATTTATAGCAAAACATGGAAATTGATACCTACGTCTTTTTATTATATCTATTTTTACACTTATAATGTTTTTGTTAAGAAACATTTTGCTAAGAGAATATTAGAACAATATGTGGTCTAAGAATTCAAGCACAATACTGGCATGTCTTCATCACCTGGGTGGGTAGCATTCTCTGAGTCAACTCCAAGGCAGCATTATCAATTAGATGGACAGTCCTATTGCTGCCACCTGCACTACCATGACTGTTCTCAGCCTGTTTATTAGAATTCAGCCAGTGGTTATCTCAGCTGGGCCACCTCTTTTGCCATGATCTTTCCCAATGACTTCCCTCTCCATGTTTGCTTTACGTCAACTTTCCCTTTTCCTTTATAACATGGTTCTAGTTCGAGTCTCTGATATTGTCTCCCCCTTTCTGGTAAAGTAGCTCTTTCAGGACATAAAATCATGAGTTATACTTCAAAGTGATTGCTATTTTTAATGTTCACATTGACAGTTTGATGTCCAGAAGGGTCAAATGTTTTGCAAGGACTTTGTGACTCTACTCTGTTTTCAGAGAGAGGAATGGACCACAGATATCTCTAGTTAGGATACAGGTATCATGAGGAATTGTATTTTTATCACACAACCAAAATAAAGAAGCATGTTAATTATTAGAGTGATTAGTGGACACACAGAGAGAGATTTGAGTAGAATGTGAATCATATCATCACATAGACAATGAATGTTGGATGAAAAAGGCCAGAGATACTGAATATAAAAAAGGAAATTTCTATAATTTAGCTGCCAGATGAAAGAAAATAAAATCTGTGGACCCAGAAAGCAACAGATGTGAAGATGTAAATTAAATGTGCAAAATACAAACAAAAAAATATAAAGGTGAGACAAACACTGAATCTAGGAGTTGGAAAAATTTATGTCAGTGATATTCATGAAAGATGCAAACAGCCTATCAAGAGATATTATTAAATATTAAAGCTAGACCCCATCTTTCACCATGCATTAAAACAAAATCAAAGTGGATTAAAGATCTAAATATTAAAACAGAAACACTAAATTTTCTGGAAGATAAGTTAGATAGAACTCTTGAGGACATTGGCATAGGAAAAGACTTTATGAACAAATCCTCAGTAGCATGGAAACTAGCACAAAGAATCAACAATTGGAATCACATCTTATTAAAAAGCTTCTGCACTGTAAGAGAAACCACCAAAAGAACTAAGAGACAACCTACAATGTGGGAAAAAAATTTTACCAGCTGTTCTTCAGACAAAGGTCTGCTATCTAGAATACATACAGAACTCAGAAAGAAACAGATTCCCCAAAATATAAAGACCTAATCCAAAAAATGGCATCTGAATTGAACATTAAAAGCAGAAAATAAACATATGAAAAAATGTTCAACATCACTGGTCATTTGAGAGATGAAGATGAAAACAACACTGAGATTCCACCTCACCCCAGAAAGAATGGCTGCTATCAAGAAATCAATCAATAACAAATGCTGGTGGGGCTGTGGGGAGAAAGGAACCCTTCCCCACTGTTGGTGGGAGGGCAGACTGGTGCAACCACTCTGGAAATCAATATGGAGATACCTCAAAAAACTAGGATTAGAGGTCCCATTTGACCCAGCTATCCCTCTGCTGAGTATCTTTCCAAAAGAATTAAAAGAATCATACCACAGCAATATATGCTTACTCATGCTTATAGAGGCACAGTTTGTAGTAGCTAAAGCTTGGAAACAGCCCAAGTGCCCATCAACTAGAAACTTGATAAAGAAGAAGTGGTTTTTCTATAAAATTCAGTACTACTCAGCCATAAAGAACGAGAAACTAGAGACATTTATCGCTAAATGGATTCACATTTAGGCCATACTCTTAAGTGAAATAAATAGGACACACGTGTAAATACTGAATAGTTTCTCTGGTGTGAAAAACTAAAAGTTTAAATAAGGCTCAAAGAGTGTAATTGATAATGTGAAATGGAAGAAGAGGTCTAAAGGAGAAGGGGAAGTGGAAAGGGTAGGGGAAATGAAAGAAGGGAAAAGAAAATATAGGAGAAAAGGAAAAAATAGAAACAAAGTCTTTGTAAATAGGGAAGGGTGTAGGGGGTGAAGGGAGGGCAGGAAAATGGGGAAAAAATAAGAACCAAGATACATTATGTAAAAGTACAAGATCCCAATGAGGAATGTAACTGTATTTTATACCTGAAATGTACCAATAAACTTAATAAAAAATACAAGATACCCTTTTCAACAAATGATGCTGGAACAACTAGCTATCCACATGCAAAACAAATAAATAACCTAGACATAGACATATTCTTTTAGTAAAAATTACTCAAAATGGATCACATACTTAAATATAAAATGCAACACTACAACTCATGAAGAACACAAAGAAGAAAATCTAGGTAAACATGTGATGGTGATACCTTTAAGAAAAATACTAAAAGCATAATACATGAAAAAACATAATGTGTAATTTATTAAAATTAAAATTTTCTGCTTTATAGAAGATACTGTTAAGACTATGAGGAAACAAGTCACATACTGGAAGAAAATATTTTCAAAATATATATCTGATATAAGACTGGCATCCAAAATATACAAAGAACTCCTCAAACTCAGATATTTTACCAAAGAATAGATATGGATGGCAAATAAGGATATAAAAATGTTCAATGTTATATGCCATTAGAGAATTGAAAATTAAAGTAACAATTAAAAATTACTGTATAACTATGAATGAAGCTAAAATCCAAACACCACAACTCTAAATGCTGGCAAGGATGTAGAGCTATAATATATTGGCAGTAAGAATGCAAAAATGATATGGACCATTTTGGAAGATATTGTGGCAGTTTCTTATAAGACAACTGTACTCCTGGTAATTATCCAAATGAGCTGAAAATTTATCTCACAGAAAAACTTGCAAATAAATGTTTATAGCAGCTGTGTTTTAATTGCCAAAATGTAGATGTTGTTCTTTAATGGTAAATGGATAAACCACCTGTGATACATTTATACAAAGGAATATAATTCAATAATGAAAAGAAATGCCTTATCAAGATGTATAAAATATTGAATGCATATTGTTAAGTGAAAGAAGTCAGTCTAAAAAAGTTATGTACTATATGGTTTCAACTATTTGACAAAATTGTGGAGACGGTATAAAGATCAGTGCTTGCCAGGGCACTGGGGGTGTGCCAATGGGGAAGGAATGAATAAAAGCACAGGGTATTTTTAGGGCAGTGAAACCACTTTGGATGATCCTATAATGATGAATACATGTTATTATGCATTTGTAAAAAAACCACAGAGTATATAACACAAACAGTGGACCACCATTGTAAACTATGTGCTTCAGATAATAACAAGATGTCAATATTGGCTCACCAATTATAAAAATGTATACTAATGTCAGATGTTATAACAGAAGAGACTTAGTGTAGCCAGGGCATGATATATGCTTCCTACTCAATTTTTTTATAAGCCTAAAACTGTTCTAAAAATAAAGTTTATTCATAACTTTAAAAAACAGAGGTCCCGTCACACATTATTTTCTTCTTGTCAAAAGAAACACGAAGTTCTAGATTTTCTCCAGGTCTCCCCCTTACCACTATCATTCTTAGTTTCAAGGCATAAAATTCAGTTTTAGGGTTGATTTTTATGTAGATTATATGGTTCAAAATGTTTATATTGATTATACTTACAATAAGGTGTACTATTCCTGAGATCATTGTATAGTGGCCACAAGCCTTTTTAGTTAATATTTCTAAAAATGGATATGAACATTATTGACTTAAAGTGTTGAGTCTGTTACATGTAAACTCAGTCTAGGCTGTAACTCTAAATTAATGTGAAAATAAAATAATTTAAGTCTCTTCTTTGAAGAGCAATACTATAAAATCAGAAAAATGGGTATCCCTTAAGAAGAGAATGGTATTTTAGTGCAATGAACGAAGGAGAAATTGCCTTCAATTGGAAAATAGTGCATTTTGGAGGTAGCTATGTTGTAAATCCTCCTAGGTGCTGATTAGAAAACTGATTTTAAAGCCCAGTAAACTCAATAAAAAGCTCTGGTGAGCTAATTTCAGGAAGAAATGCTCTCTAAACCACTTGTGTTTCTCTATCAGCATTTTCCATTTAAACAAAATAGACTCATAATGTCAAATAGCTTCATGATAAGACCTTGTTTGAAAGTATAAACCTTTAAATTTGTGTGTATATCACTGTTTAGAAAAAAGTTTTAGAATCACAAAGAAAATTACTGTAGCTGGAGATAGTTCATTGATTGTATTTATTGCTAATTGCTCCAAAGGTAACTAACTTACAATAAACATGTGCTATGCTTTAATGTTAAAAAAAAGAGAAATATTATTCATCTGTTAGTGACAAAAAATATCATGGACAACATTCAAGAAGTCAAAACCTATTTTTCTCAGGACAAGCAAAATTTAAAAATCATATGCATGTCAATGTATATATACACATATCCAGGTAAATACCTGGCAATCATTTGGTACATTTTGTGAGCATGTGAAAACAGGAGGTAATATTGGTATAAAATCATAGGTGATAAAATTTAACCTAACAAAATTATATATTTGACTAGTGATATAAATCTATCACATTTGTTTGAGACAAACGTGATAATATAACAGTCCACTGGTTTCAATAACTTATTTTGATACAACACCTATCACAGTAAAATAAAATTTGCACAAGCGAATTTAGGCAAGGTACTCAGGAATTGGAAATGGTGTATTCAGAAGAAAGTACTTTATAAAAAAGCTATGAACAATTGCAGTGTCCTGATTTAATGTGATTTGACACAACAGATAGAGAAAAGTACTGAAACTGACAATTACATAAGTCTTCAAAAATCTGATGATATTCTTTGTCTGATTCTTCTTCATTACTTTTAAATTATGCAATAAAATGACTTAATCATTTAAGTCATAAATAGATGGAGTTTAATGGCTAATATAGCATAAATTTATAAAACATATTGTATTGGAGCCAATTTATCATACCCTTATTTAAATATTCTATTTTTTTCAGTTTGATGAGTATAAAGCAAATATAAATTTGAAATTATACTTTTTATAAAGCAAGTCAAGTGAATGCAGCTGTATTAACTTTGTCTTTTGTGTTCCATGTTCTGATGCATTTACAATTTAGATCCTCGCTGACCCTGGTCTGGCCCTCACAGTTAGTCAGTTCCTCCAGATACCAAAGGATAGCAGAAGTTCACTTTTCAGAGCCAAGCCAAACTTCCAGAGCTCATGTCCCTAACCATTTTCTTTATTGGGCTTTTTAAACTCGGAGCTGCAATCCTTTTGTCATGATCATCAAGAGCTAGGTACCAAGAAAGAACCATCTTTACGCCCCAGAACCAGCTGAAATTATTCCAATGAGTTATGCCTAAACCCATGTATTCTATCTTACCTGTACTCGTGCAAAAACCACAATCACAATTACTTCCATAAAGACCTGTTTTGCCCTTACTTCCCCTTATTCCAGCTGCCTTCTGGTTGACTATGCTGCTTCCCTTTTGGCCCTATGTGGCCTGGCATGCTCCTGTCTCTAGGGAACTGTACATAGATGTGTTTTCTTCCATGACAGGAATTTTCATGTCTGCACATCCAGCAATATCTGAGATTTAAAGATACCCTTAAAAAGGGCAAGTATTTTTTCTTATGAAATCTTTAAAATAAAAAAAAACAATTAAAAGAAAAAAGAAAATGATTATCCAACATGTATCTCTTTAGTAAAAGCTCACTGTTATTCTTTATTTAATAGATGTATTTAGAGGTATAATTCTTTTGCAGTTCTTTGGGAAGGGGACCAAGAGATTTGCAGAAGGGAGGAGAAGGGTGAAAGGGACATAAAGTGAGATAGGTTATGAACATGTATCAACTTCCCACAATAAATGTAGTCATTACTTACTGCAAATCTGTTCTAATAAAACTAAAGTTAAAAAAATTAAAATAGAAGTAGAGATGAACAAAAAGTCATTTGCAAACCGCAATTTTTATTTTATTTTTTCATATAATTACATTAAATTAGTGGCATAATTTCACTGAGTTTTTTATTGAAGATAATGCTATAATCTCAAAATTATTGTTTCAATTGGATTTTATTTTGTTAAAAGGATGCAATTTTATAGTTGATCTGCTTTTTTCTCATTACATTGAACTTCAATGGGTTAGTCAAGCTGAAAAATGTCTGCATAACAAGATATCACACAGTAGGATGTAGGTTACAGGACAAGAGAAGAAAGGAAGAAGTGCTAATAAATACGAGCCACTCATGAGAATGAAGACAGAAAATCCACACAGGAAAAGAAGAAAAATATGGTTCTTTGGAGCAGTCTCAGTTTTAGTATTGCCTTTATCAGTAATTGGTTAAAAAAATGGGATAAGCATAAGTTACCTTCCTTTTTTAACTCAACACAGACTTTAAACTTCATACAACATCCAGCTACTATTATTATTTTACTGAATAATAAAGCTACTCACTATGATACAATAGTAGAAAGGAAATGATAGTCCTGCCTTTGACTGTGAAATCTGAAAAGTTTTGTAGAGATACGGTAAGTGCTTTGTGAAGGATTGTCATGGGGAGACAGGAAGGAAGAAATATATTTTTTGATCAATCTTGTTTTGTATTATCCTATAGCCTATATTTCATTGAAATAGATAAATGAATGTTGTGTATTATAAAAGATCATGAGGATGGTATATCAGTTTGCTAAGTTTGTCACAATAAAGTACCACATGCTAGATGGCTTAAGTAATAGAAATGCATTGCTTTACAATTATGGAAGCCAGAATTCTAAGATCAAGGTGTTGGCGAGGGTGGCTCCTGAACACAACAAGAAAATACTTTGCTCTACAACTTTCCCCTCGGCTTGTAGATGACTGTCTTCTCCCTGGTCTTCATGCTGTCTTCTCTGTCAATATTTCTGTCCTGTTTCTGTCAACATTTCTTCTTCTTTCACGATATAAGTCATACTGGATTGGGACTCCAGCTAATTATCTCACTTGAACTGAATAATTCTGTAAATACTTTATCCACAGTTACATTCTGATATAATGAGAGTTAGAATTTATCATGAAAGCTTTAAAGGAGCCCGTGACTCATTAAATGTTGACATTCTTTATTACCACAAAGGCATAGATACCAGTGCCATGGGGAATATTTTCCTCTCACTCACAGAATTCACTTCATGGGATGTACAAAAAGAAGCAGGTCTAGGGAAGATGCATCCAGCCAAGAAACCAGTAAGGACCCAATTTTCTTTTCCGGACTTCCTTGTAAATAGAAACCATCTTTTAATCCTATAATTCACCTACTTCAAATGATTCTCCATTCCCTAAAACTTCCCTCACTTTTCATTCCTCTAGTATCATACAGTGCCTGTACTAAGTTTGTCAAAAAAATTTCTCATCCTTTAAAATCTGTTTCAGTGGCTATCTCCTCTCAGATGTTATTTGCTCACCTCTACGCTAAAAATATGCTTTTCTTTTCTTTTCTACTTTCCTCAGAAGTCAGCAGTAATTTTAGTTTCATAAAGACTGCATGGTCTTTCCTAGCTCAAGATTCCCTTAAACAATCAGTGATCACACAGAAGCCCCAAACTTGTCATAAGAGCCCATGTGAAATACTGGATTCCCAACAGTCTGTCAGAGGTCATCCCCGCCACTCTCTCCTTGTTGACCAGTTTTAGCCACACTGCTATCCTCTCTTCCTCATATTTGCCAAGCTCATTTCTCACAGGCCTTTGCCACTAGCTGATATTTCCCATGGTAAACTCTCCCAGCTTTTTGATCTCAACACAAATTCCACTGACTACTCATATTTTAGTCTAAGTGACCTCATATTTTCTGCCTATCAATCTGGATTGAACTCCCAGTCTCTCTTTCATAAGTTAACTTGTTTAAATGGGTTTTTTTTGTACTTTATGAGGCCCTAATCATTTCTTCCTAATTAATTATTCATTTGTTGATTTTCTGTCCCACTCAACCATACTGCAAACTCCAGAAAAACAACAAAAATATATCAAATTTCTTTAAGTCTAGCCCAAGGCACCAAAGTCACTTCATAGGATATACTCAGGAAAACTTTTAAATAAATGAATGAATCAATGGATGAATACAATAAATTCCATTTATGTATGCATGGATATATTTTATACATTATGATTATTATTAGATTAGTTGTAAAGTATGGGAAACATGAATTATTTCAAAGATGCTATTATCATTGAAACTAGAATTAAAAATCTGAAATAGATAAAAGATTTAGTTTCTTGCTTCATGTGAATTATTTTTCTTTATACTTTATTAATTCTCTCTCTATCTCTGTCTCTAAGATAGATAGATGATAGATGGATTTTTAAAAATTAATTTTATTGGTACACTTTAGGTGTACAATATAATGACATTCATCTTTGGAAATTTGCACCTTTACATAACCTCTCTTGGTTCTTATTTTTTCCCCATTGTCCTGCCCTCCTTTCAACCCAATCCACCCCTCCCTGTTGACAAAGACTTTCTTTCCATTTTTCCATTTTCTCATATTAATTCCATTGCCTTCTTTCCTTTCCCCTTCCCCTCCCACTTCCACTTCCCCTTTGCCCCTTTTCTTCCTATTTCATGTTATCAATTATTCCTTTAGATCCTTAATTACACTTTCAGTTTCTCACAGCAGAGAAACTATTTGGTATTTACACATGTGTGTCCTGTTTATTTCACTTAAGAGTATCACCTCGATGTGCATCCATTTAGCTATAAATGTCTCTAATTTCTCATTCTTTGTAGCTGACTAGTACTCCATTTTATTAAAAAAAAAACAACAACACATTTTCTTTATCCAGTCTCCAGTTAATAGGCAATTGGGCTGTTTCCAAGTTTTAGCTATTACAAACTGTGGCACTATAAATTATTTATGATAAACTTGCTTCCTATTAAAATGCCATTTCATTATATTCATACTATGCAGTATACAGACATCATCAGATGTGGTATAAGGACCAAAATGAGGACCAATATTAGGTATCTACTCAACATCAAGTAAAACCAGGAGAATCCCAAATGTCCTATTGGCAAGTTCCCCTGTCCAGTGCAATCCCACAAATAAGGCCCTCTAGTTGTCAAAGGACCTTCTTTTGGAGACTTGACATAGGGCTCGCTCATTTCAGAGGACCAAATATCAGTTCCCTGACCAAGTCAGGATTATGCAAATGAGTCAATCACAGCCACCCCTGAAGAACCAAAGGTTCCTCTTTTCTTTGATACTACCAAACCAGGCTTCCACACCCCTCTCAATTGCTGTTCCCATTGCAGTTCCCATGTTGCCTTGCAGGAGCAGGGTCCTTCTCCTCTGTGTCAAAAGTATATGTGACTAGTAATCCACTGTCCATCTCATCTGTCCAATGTCAGCTATCTAGACTAAGATGTTGTCTTTGAGCCCGTAATGTCCTTTTATCCCAGTCTCCTTACTATACCCAAGAGAAAATGTCTTCTGATGACCACTGAGGATATTCTGAGTCTCATGCACAGCAGTCTTCCCACCCAATCTGGCATATTTCTAACTCTGTTTGTCTGTATAAAAATTTACTTTCTGCTTAACATTGTGATTTATATGATATTAAAAAAACCCTAGGCTTCTATTAGAACCCTGGGCCACTTTTATTAGAGTGAAACTACATGATAAGATATGTTCTATGAGAAGGGGAAGCTCAAGAGGTTGTCAATAACTAAATATCACAGGTCCTGTTCCCCATAGTGAAAAGTCTGGATCTTTTATGGATGATTAGTGGTCCTGAAGCTGTTATATCTTATGGCCATTGATGGAGAACAAAATTTTGATTTGGATGTGATTGGCAATTACTCCTATGTTTCAACATTTTTTTCCATCTCGCTGTTCTGGAAAGGCTAACTTTACATAATTGAATATTTTTTTACTCTATTTAAAGTGCTATAGCATAGATAATATATTTTAAAATCACATATAACTATTCTGTCTTCCTATGTCTCTGATGATCATAATCTATAAGGTGAACATGTAATGGAACCATTATAATTTAGGCTTATCTAACTCAATAGGCATGTAATGATAGTTTTCCTTTTTTATATTTCCTTTCTTTTTTCCCAAGGAAAATGTCCATTAAATTATCTGCAAGCTGGGTAAAATATCCCAGGAAATTATAGGTGGAGGGTATAAAATCATTCCATTTCTGGGTGAAAAAAAAGTGCAAGGACATTCTGAGAAGGCTGAGAAAAGGTTGACGAAGTAAAGGAAAATCAGTTTGAAAGAAATACACTAGATTGGGTCATTGGCCGCAAAAGGGCAGGGCTGAGGATAAGGCTAGTAGACTTTGAAACCACCCTGCAGGTTAATATGAGATACAGCTCAATAAGCAATTTCTAAGGGCATATGATGAGATAGTTAAAAGACAGCTGATATAGGCTCTGGAGATAAGGGAGATCTAAGGCTAGAATGACAGCTCAGGTGTTAGCAATGGGATGAAGCGGAAAAAGCTGAGTGATATACAAAAGAGAGGTAGGTCTGTGTCCTAACCCATCAAATTTCCATGGGTTAGGAGAGCTGTGAATGAGAAATCCAAAGTTTGTAGCACATATAATTTTACTTGACATGCAGCATGGGGAGTGGCTGGAAATAAAGCTGACAAAACAAAGAGTAGACCACGAAGAGGCTTGTGAGACATATGAGCTGAGGGTAAATTCATCACCAGAATTTACCTGCTGTTTCTCTGCAAATGTAGGAAGCAGTCTGTGATAAGGTTGGAGAATGTGATTTAGGGCATAATTGTACCCCAGATACGTTCGTTCCATGTTTCGGTATTCCCTATCTTTAAGAATACCCATATGGCTTTGAAGGAAAATGGGATGATAATTAGACTATCAGAAGGCTGCAACATAGTACCTCTCACTGTGGAAGAAATATCAGGTGCAAAAAGGAAACTCCCTTCTGCACAATTGAGGAAGCAGTTGTCCTATATTTCACCCCTTTTGTCAGACCCACGGGATAAAAAGGACATATGCTTTCTATTGAGTTACAAACATGTGCTTAGAATGCAGGCATCCCTTGGGGCGAGAGGAAGAATATATTTCAAACAACATGGAAAAAGAAGAATAAATATCATGCTTAAAAATAAAATTCTCCATCTGTCTCATTATACATAGCAAAAACTTTAAAGGTACATACAGCTCTTCAGAGAAACCTTTCTTAAAAACATTTACTGAAAATCTGAATATTATGTTAGTTGCTTTCATGTGTGGAAAAATAATATTGAAAGTGAAAAATAGGATAGTAAGTTTTGTAGATACCAAGTCAATTACAAGAGGATGAAACTAAATATGTTCTGTACACATCATAAATAATATTGAAGAACATTGTAGCTGTCTAGTTTAATAGCAGGTTCTATGTGAAAATAGTATCTTACTATGAACTATATGAAAAGAATCGGACACTGTGGAATTAAATATGTGCATTTATGTTAACACATGTACACATATGTATGTAATGCATATATCAGAGAAATATTCATTTAAAATTTTCATTAAATAATTGCCAAGGTAATTGGCAGTATGACCTAAAAAAGAAATTTAGCTCTATAAGAAAAGTTAACTTCAGAAAAAGCAACCTCTAACAATACAGTGCTATCTATACAAACTATATAACCTGAATAGGAAATTCTGAAATATCTGCAATGGGAGTTAGCCTGCTTGAAGGGGAGGAAACCCATGGAATCTTGATATATGAGTCACATGCCCATTGCTGGGATAAAATACTGGACACCTGGAACTTAAAGGAGGAGAGGTCTATTTTGGCTCGCTGTTTTCAAAGGATTCAGTTCCTGGTGAGTTAGCATGAGGAAGAAATAGCATGGCAGAAGGGCATGGCAGAGGAAAATCACTCACCTCATTTCAGTCAAGAAGCAGAGAGAGAAGAAAGGAGCCAGCAAGAGTGTTATACCCTCTAGAAGTATAGCTCCAGGGACACACCACTACCAAGTAGGGTTCAAAGCATATTTAACTGTGAACTCATCAATGTATCAAGCCAGTGGTGACTGTAGAGTCCCCATGACCCAATCGCTTTGCAAACACATGAGACTTTTAGGGGAAATTTTAGATCTAAAGCATAAAATTTGGTTTCAGGAAAACTTAGAAAAAGGAGAACATTTCATTCTCTCCAAATCCTATAGGAAAACAAAGAGAAAAAAACCTATAACTTGTTTATTTAAAAAAATTAACCTGGTTTGTTATAGACCTAGCACTTCACAAAGTACAAGCAAATAGTATATATAAATAATAGCTCGCCTGACCCTTACAGATAATCTTGTAGGAAGACTGTGCTTGTAGTCTTTACATCTCTCTGCTACATTTAAGCCCTGTACTAAGCATGGAAGCCTAATCTATGCAATCAACTATAAATGATACAATGGAGAAGATACAGTTTGGGTAATAGTGTAGTAAAATGTGTATTTCATTACAATTTTGATGGTATGGAAATTTGGAGATTGAAAAGTGAGTTTATATGTTTAGGAAAAGTGATAAAACAATCTAAATGTGTTTTGATCTATCTCACTAGTCATAATCTCTACTTGGTCAATTGAAATGTGTATGACAAATTGTTTCTGTGAAATCTGAGCCATGAGCCACAAATATGTCTCTATGTTCTATAAAACATCACAAACATTCCAAATAAATATTTCTAAATAATCCCTTACAAGCATCTGTCTTTTTAAAAAAATTCTTTTATTGGTACATTTTAGGTATACAATACATTTACATTTATCTTTGGGTGCTTGTACTTGTACATGATGTATCTTGATTCTTATTTTTTCCCCATTACCTGTGCACCCTTCCCTATTTACATAGATTTCTTTTCCATTTTTTTTCTTTTCTCATAAATTTTCCTTTCCCTTCTTTCCTTTCCCCTTCCCCTCCACCACCCCTACCCCTTTGGACCATTTCCTATTTCAAATTATCAATTATTCATTTTAATCTTTATTTACACTTTCATTTTCTCACACTAGAGAAACTATTAGGTATTTACACGTTTGTCCTATTTATTTCACTTAAGAGTATTGCCTCAATGTGCATCCATTTAGCTATGAATGTCTCTAGTTTCTTGTTTTTTATGGCTGAGTAGTACTCCATTTTATAAAAAACCCACATCTTCTTTATCCAGTTTCCAGTTGATGGGCACTTGGGCTATTTCCAAGCTTTTGCTATTACAAACTGTGTCACTATAAACATGGGTGCATATATATCACCATGGTATGATGCTTTTAATTCTTTGAGGAAGATACCCAGCATGGGAATAGCTGGGTCAAATGGGACCTCCAGTCCTAGTTCTTTGAGGTATCTCCATACTGATTTCCACAGTGGTTGCACCAGTCTGCACTCCTACCAGTAGTGGGGAAGGGTTCCTTTCTCCCCACACCCCCCACCATCATTTGTTATTGGTTGATTTCTTGATAGCAGCCATTCTTTCTGAGGTGATGTGGAATCACAGTGTTGTTTTCATCTGCATCTCTCGAATGACCAGTGATGTTGAACATTTTTTCATATATTTATTTGCTACTTTTACTTCTTTGTCTGAGAAATGTCTGTCCATTTCTTTTGAATTGGGTCTTTGAATTTGGGGGTCTGATTTTTTTCAATTCTTTATATATTCTAGTTAGTAAACCTTTGTCTGAGGTATAGCTGCTAAAGTTTTTTTTCCCCACATTTTATGTTGTCTCTTAGCCCTGTTGGCAGTTGTAAATCAATATTGTCTTACTTATGTTTCCATAGCCCTCTCATGAAAATTTTGCTCTCTGATCTATCAACATTGCTCTTGTCAAAGTCAACAGTGGAATCCAAACTGGGATTCCAGTGGTCTTTTCTGAGTCCTCATCTTTTCTTGACTCAGGGGGAACACTTGACCCACTTGAAAATCTTCTTTCTTTTCATTTCTGATTACTACTCTTGTTCTTTCTCCTGCAATGACCACTTTTTCAGTCTGTCTTCATTCTTCTCATGACAATGCCTCAGAACCTAGCTCCTTGATCCTTGTTCTTGTATCATCTTGCTCAATTTATGATTTAATCTAGTAGCAAGGTGTTTACATTATTTTTTTGTGTACCTTGGTTTGAATTCCAGTTCTGGCACTTTCCTTGTATCCTCATGGCCCTCATCAGCAAAAAGAAAGTAAAGTCAATAGTGTCTGTCTCCTATGGTTCATGGATTCTTTAATACATACAGAAAGCTTAGGATAACACCTAGCACATAGACAGAATTATGTACCTGTTTAAAAAATAAATCTAACAGTGAATATCATATAATTTATATTCCAGAATGATTGTAGCCCTGAGTTCATATGAATATATCTAACTACCTAGTCAATATTCCTTATTAGATACATAAAGGCAACTTAGATTTCATGACCCTGGGGAAAGATAAAACCAACCGTCTTTTCTTCAGACCAGGCATTGTGTTACTGCCCTAGCTTTCTCTCTCTTTCCTCACCTTGGGTCTTCTCTCAGCCTTCTCATTATTAGCCTGGATATTCCCAGCCAGGATTTGTTTCGTTCTAGGTAGTTATAATTGTCTTTAAAAGAATACCTTAATGTCATCCTTTTACCCCATCTTATGTCATTCACACAATCACCAGAGAAGTTCTCTGAGAGGATAAAATACACCATAGGACCACTCTGGTTGAGTCTGTTTACACTCTCCATCATTCCCAGGAAAAGGCACAATCCTTACAGTGACTTGCAAGGCCCCACTATCTGTTAGTCCTCGCCTACTGAAATCCTTTTGTACTCTCTTTAATTTCAGTGCATTGGTCTTCTTGATGGTTTGTTTTGTTTTGTTTTTTGTTTGTTTAGTTCTTGTTTGAAGAACATAATGTTTACATTCCTTGTGTGGAGTTGGTACTTCTGTATAACACATCTTAATTTCTTTTTAAATTTTTTTCCTCTCTTCCCTGACCTCTCCCTTCTTTTCTTGATCTTCCTCTTTAAGAAAGATCTATCTTTCTACTTCCTATTACAGTAAGTCCCAGACTTAGGAATGAGTTCTCCTCTGAGACAACCGGGTTCCTTTTTAAGTCCAAAAATGTGAATCTTATACACCTTTAACACAAATATACAATGTAAAATATAAAAAAACAAACACATACAAATACTGTAAATAAACTATTTTTGCTTTTACATTTACTTTAAAATGGTGGTACAGTACTGTACAACAACTAGCATATAGAAGGTTGTGTGGAGTGAACTAATGAGAAGAGAAGAGTAACTCTAACAAGAGGGGAGCATTAGGGGGAGATGATGGGGTGCCGCCTCTAAGTCTACCATCTTTTTACCTTGGTCCAATTTCTCAATTATTTTCACTTTTGTTTCCATGATTATTGTTTTGTGCTTCCTAGCAGTGCCCTTCACATCACCATTGCTTTTTTGTTGTTGTTGTTTCTGGACACCCTGGGCTCCGAACAAGCACTGTATACTGTACACTACCTCACCATACAGTAAGCACACAGTGAGTAGCACCACTGTGAGAATGTTCAGCAGACACCTGAGCTACTTCCACAATTTGTTCACATCTATAAATGTTCACGATATGAGGTCCATTTGTACCTGTGATAGTTTGCAATTTGAATGTTCATACATCAAAAACTTACTATATCTTTTATTTTGCACTTCATTTAAATTTCAGGTTTCTCATATAAGAGAACCAAGAGATATTTAAGATTCTGTGTCTGATTTATTTCATTTAATATTGTGGTCTTAAGGTACATCCATTTACCTACAAATGACACAAGTTTATCTGTCTTTATGGCAGAAGGAGTATACATCATTGTTTGTAAACACCACATTTTTTTATCCATTCACCCATTGATGGACATAAAGAGCTATTTCTAAGAGTTAGCTTTTCTGAATTTTGCTGCTGTAAAATTGGGCAAGCATTTGATTGTCCATCTACCACAATGGTGACTTGATATTTGTGTTTTATTTGGAAAGTTTTTCCTCAGATATATTTTGGTTTTGTCCCACATCTCTTTTAAGCCTTTTCATATTTCATCCTATTAGGATCTAAGCATGTTTTGGAAATTTGCTAACAACATACCATTTTCCTGTCTTTTACAGTTTAGAACCTTAGCACAATTTCCATCTTTTCTTTTTGTTTTGGTGCCAGGGATCGAACTCGGGTCCTTGCACTTGCTCAGCAGTTGGCAAAACCACTGAGCTAAATCCCCAGGCCTCTAGCTTATTTTTTATGAGGTATTTTCTTTAAAATTATTTTTCTGTAATTTAAATATTACAGAATTTATTTTTTGTTGTTATTACCTTACTAGAATGTAAACATTAGCATGTAAACATTAGCGTAACACTATGTTTAATGAATTTATCCATAACATAGAGAAGAATCTTTGGAACAATTATATAGAGCCCTTTCAACAATTATCTTTGAGTAAATTAATCCATAAATCTATAATGCATTCTTCATTCTCAAGGACTCAGATGCTTTATAGAGGCAAGGAAATATTTTTTGAAAAGTAATAAAGGAAAAATTATATTGTTTGTATTTCTGTCACCTACTTCAGAAACATTTCTGCACGAACTATAAATAGATATTGAAGGGCCAGGATTTAGCCCAGTGGTGCCACCACCTGCCTTGCAAGCACAAGGTCCTGAGTTTGAGTTCCGGTACCAAAAAACCAAAAGCAAACAAAAAACAGGTATTGAAGAATGACAATAAAATATACTTAATATGCTATGGTGTTTCTATCTGTTCTAGTCTCATTTTTAATTTTAACTTTCATCAACAATAAATATATATTTATTGATGATAGATTAAATATGTAAATACAAAAAATAAATTACTAA
>NW_004624873.1:2552268-2565673 GCF_000247695.1 Heterocephalus glaber
TTCCTATTGCAAGTGAATCATTTTATACTCCAAATAATGTGCAAACCTTCCAATTTCTCCACATCTGCATTGATGCTATTTTATTTTTAAAAATAATACCTATATGGAGATATGGAGATAAATTGTTTATTCATTTTAAATTATAGTCTGCTCTTTATTGAATTTTGGGACCCAATTTTTTTGCTAAATATCATTAACTGAAAGGAGATTTTATGTATTTTTATTCAAAAGATACACACTGAATTTCTCCAGGTACTTGTTTTACTCAATTTTACTTCATATGGCAAAAATCTTAGTTGGGTCCTTGTGTTGCCTAAATGCCTTCTCTGGACTATTTCCTGGTAAAATCAGAACAATCTTGTTAGAAATCAGACAAGGAAACAACCAAATGCAACAATCCATAATATAACGAAGCTGATTAACTTTAATATCATCCAAGCTTGTACTAAAGCATATGATACTTAACCATCATTTGTCAGGAAGGAAAAGTGGTAGTGAAAGTAGTGTTAGAGTGCTGAAGCAGTTTCTGCCAGGTGAAGAGGATGGTTATCTTTCCCATCAAGGGATGTAGCACAGGATACACTCAGTGCCACAGCAACCAAAATTACAATAAGTGGTGTGTCTCTCAGGCTGCGTTCAAAGTCAGGTCAGTGTAACTTTCTAAATAACAGCTGACATTATTTTTAAATATGAACGCAAAGCAAGTTATACTCCCACACAGTATACAATATGCAAGCATCTCTTCTCCCTTCTCCTCCTCCTTTCTCTCCGATACACACAATTACATGGCACTCAAGATTAACCCACAACCGGCCTTCATGACTGAAATATATAATTAGGTATTGGGTACATAAAAAGAATAATTGCCAAGGGATGTGTGACTCTAAACTGGGGAATCAGAAATTGAAATCTGTCTATATCTTTCCAAACAGGACCTGTCCTTCACAATGTTGTTATAGTATTTTCTGCACAATGCTGACGTTTTTATAAAATTAGCAACTTCACTTTGATCATGAACTTGGTTTGAAAGAATGGTGAGAAAATTAGCAAATTATTAGTTTTCCAAAGCTTTAAAATTTGATTAAAGTTTCTATTTTCTGCACAAAATAAAACTTCCCTCCTTGTGTTTAATTTACTCATTTGCATCCAAAGACCTTTGATTAGAATAATTTTTCAAATATAAACAATTAGTAACAGATCATTTACTGACTAAATGTTATAGGGAGAGCCAGCCATCTTTATCCCCTTCACTGACTGCTTTGAAGTTAGTATTTTCTCATGACATTTATTTATATTAACAATATTCAATTAAACGTGATGACCTTTATGGATGGGTTACTTGCAAGGTTATTTTCTATATACTGTATTATGCAAGAAGAAACATGTTCGCTTTAAGTAAATGACTAACATTTCCATATGATTTCAGTTCATTTACTAGTGCCCAGAAAAACACCTTATCACTTATTCAGTTTGATTTGTTGCAGAAGAGGTCTCTTTTAATCAACCTTAAAATGATGTTCTGCTGACTTGCAAATGAAAGGTCAGTGCTAATTGAGAGAAGGATTAAATCTCTGACACCTCTTATCCCTGCACAAAGATTCTGTGCTCTGTGTGTTCTGAAACTTGGCTTTCCCATATTGCCTTACGAGGTTAAGAAGATGAATGCTCATTGCTTTTAATTCTTCCCGTGATTTATGAGCCTCTTGGTATCCTTTCCCTAGAGCAGCTACAACTGTGTGGTTGCTCTGCCTGCTGCTTAAATTACACAGACATCTGCAAAAGTAAATTATGGATTGTTGTCCCACAGACCATAACAGAGCATTCTCTTCATCTCTTCACAGTATTTTTATTAGAACAAAGAGCATGTATGTACTTACGTGTTTATGTACTAAGACAATTTTAAGCTAACCTGAATGACAGCGCAGTGACCTAGACTGGGAACTGACACATAATATCAAAGCAACGTGATACATCCACAGGATAAAGCCAAAGGGAAAAACAAAAGATATATTTATCCACGTGTCTCTCATCTTGAAGGGGTAACACTGTAAGGCTCACACAAGGAGACTAATCTTTACAATTCATTGAAAATATCTACAGTGGATTCAAACGTATCTAAATGACCCTTAGACTCTGAGTGTGGAAGATTTTAATACCATCTGCATCCTGTGACAATTAAACTAAAAAAAATTGCACAAAGAATTACACAATTAAATGTTGAGAATTTGAAAATATATTGGGAAGCATTTTAATTTTTCCAATGATATAGCTTGTAGTAAACATGTTTTAATAATCCTGGAGGCTTGTGGCCATCGTGGATGATGCAAGGTGAGCTATTTGTTCTGAATAAAAGTCTGCTAAAGTTTAAGTTGAAATAGTCACTGTTTCTATATTTTGTCTTATTTTCTGTCCCTGTTATTCTAACTGGGTGATAAATCATAACTCCAAATGACAAGTCCCTGTGAAATCCTAATAGACATGTCCCAAGTTATTAACCTTTGACGAATGAAAAAATTAGAAATATTCCTACATTTATTTTGTTCAAATGTGCTAATTACATCCCAAGCAATATCCAATCAGGGAAAATTACAAAAAACAAAATGTGTAAGACGATTTCTACTTCAGCTTTACAAAAATACATTAAAGAAAAAGAAAGATAGCTTTGCAATTTGTTTCTGAACCTATTGTCAACACAGCAGGACGCTGTGAGCAGTAAAAGCAGAAAAGCTCAAGTCTGTTCCTGGCTGCACAGATCGGCTCTCCCCCTGGGTTCCCATAAGTTTCTGTTTCACTCCATCACTGCAGAGAGCTGGTGTTTCCCGAGGGTCAGGACCTGCTGCTCATAGCAGAGCCCCGAAGAATTAGTTTTTAAAGATAGACCCTATATCTATTGGCTCCACTGTCAGACGACAGCTCATTTCCAAAACTTTCCTTTTCTCAATCCCACTTTTCTCCTCATCTTCAAAGAGAAAATGAAATATTGATGGAATCTTGAAGAATTCTATTTAGTTGAAACCCTATAATATTTATATCTCTAGATGTATAGATGCTTTAAATACTGGTTTAATAAAAGTAATTTGCTAAAAAAACTATACAAGATAGAAATCAAACTAGATTTCTGCTTCAAACAGATAATCTTCCACTTATAATCTGCTATAATGCCAACATTATATACACACACTCACACCACACACACACACACACACACACACACAGATATACCAATGCATGAGCAGTTGTGTCTTCAGGTTACCTATCTACATTCAAGAAGAAATAACAAAAACAAAACACTGTTCCATATCACATACAACAAAAAGCCCAGATCTGAGATATGGTTTAAATTTCATTCACATTTCTTCACCCCTGAGGCCTACTCTTCCAGTTTTATCTGCCAAATATTGTCATATTTAATACACAGCTTATTCCTCAACCCTCTAAATGAGCCAAACTCACCAAATAGAATAGTATTACAGATCAACATGCTTTTTAAAAATCTATACCTGTTTTTGTTATATATTTTTCTCCACTTCTCATGGAGTCCAGGTCTAATGTTTCTTATCTGTGTTTCTATCCTTAGTTCACATGGAAGTAAGAAGAAATGTCCACCCCAAGCATATTTTTCATACTGGAACAGAAACATATGCCACGACTGATCAAAGAGTGCTGTCTAACTATATGGCGACTATGTGATTTGTTTTCCTGTTTTTTCTAATAAGTAATGAATTCATATAATTATATACAAGGTAAGCACGAATATAGTTGAGAAGTGAATAGAACAAGCAATAAATTTTGTAAAATTCCATAGGACAAATAAGTTGCCCTTCTGCATTGTACAAGAAATAATTTAAGAAAAGAGTTGGTGAAATTATAAATAGGACCCAGAAAATTACTCTATTTAAAATTAAATTACAGTGGTACCTGTGTTTAGGAACTTAATTTGTTTTATGACTTTAGAGAAGCAGGTTGTATTTGTGTTTGGGTGGGCAAGATGGCTGCAGATGTGGAGTTTGAACAGAAGCAAAATTTTGTTTGACAATGCTTTTGTTTGAGAATCGAATTCTTTGCAAACAGAAGAGTTTGTGATCTAAGTTATTACTGTAATACAAGAAAATTCATTTCTTAATAAAGTAGAATTAAAATGATTCAACTTCATACCTATATGTTTAATAGTGTGGATATTATTCTCTTTTATTGTAGTATTCTGGAAATGTTTCTTTCTTGCCTACTTACATACAAGAAGCCTATAAAAACTATTTCAAGCCCTTCTCTTCATATGAACTCTGCTATGATTTGAAAATCCTAATTTATTTACATTTATCCTTTCTCAGGTTATTTTTAAATTTTCTATTTAAAATAATTAGAAATCTTTTTAAATTTTTTAATGTCAGTTAAAGCACAAAGTGAACCAAAGTGCATTTGGGAAGGCTAGGTCTCTCTTTTTTTTTTAATTTGTGACTTTAGACCTTCTAATGCTATATCAAGCTTTAAAGAAGGAGACTCATTAATAGTTTGAATGAGGTCAAAGTTGTACCTTGATGGTGAAGTCCATGCCTAGCATGTATGAAGCACTGGCTTAGATCCCCAGCAATCAATCAATAAATAAGGTAGCTTAGTAGTAATTCATTACTCATATTTGTATCACATATTACATGTAGGTTGATGTAATCATGGGCATTATATGACAGAAAATTGTTAATTGAGGAAATATATTAGAAGTGTTCATCTTTTATATGTGCAGGATCTGAAATAAAATCAATATCAATATTATTCGAGATGTGATATTTAAATATTAATTCAAATCTTATGCAAGTTATAATTTTTACAGTGCACAAAAGTAAGGTATTTTCATCACAAAATTTGATTGCTGGTGCCAATAAATTGATGAGCAGAATGGATGTCCATAGGGAATAGATTTTATTAATATTTGAGATATAAAAGTTAATTTATTTTTAAGTAATAGTTAAATTTTTTCTAAATTTTTTATGGTTTTTATTCAAAGCTGACACTTCACATTAGTTGATGATATTATAATAAAACTGGGTTACAGTTTCCCAAGCTTTAAATAAACTAATCTCATAAAAGAAATATTAAAAATAACAAGTTCTTTTGTACCTATTAAATATGAGCATGCACAGAGTTTGAACAAATTTCACACTGTGAGGCATGCAGCCATATTATTTTAATTACATGCCTGCCTTGTGTCATTAACCTTTTATTTTGGAGCTGTCATATTAATGGTTAACCTTAATTGATAACTGATTGAGAAGTCAGAATATCAAGGTTGTTTTGACTGCAGCCTAAGAATAGATTCTAGCATTGCCAGACGGGGAGTGTCAGAGCACACTTTAATTATTGTGTCCATGAAGGTTAACTGTAAGTGTTTAAATATCAGGGTCTAGATTCCTACCATCCACCAAGGAAAAGGAGCTTATAATTGCCAACAAAAGAAACAATTAAGCAAGACCGTGCCATATTAATAAAGACAAGAACATTTCTGATTTTGTTTCCTGTGTGAAAGCTTCAACTGAGGTATGCCTTTGAAATTAGACACATCCAATTTAACAAAAGTAATATCCACTAATTATGGAAGAGAAAGCAAAGTGCCATGAAGCCCAAATACAAAAGAAGAAAATCAATTTCTATTTTTTTAGAAGGCACATAATCACTAGATCTTCTCGTATAAATCTGCATATAGATTGAAAGAGTATGAGAAATGTACAATAAAACAGTAAAACATATATAGGCTCTTTGCTAAAAGAAATGATTACTTAAATTTCATGATTTTATACTGCTTCTGTGAACCATCTGGAAATACAGAATAATTTTTAATACTCTGATTTATAATAAAATAGGTATTTTAAAACTAAACAATTTAAATATAAGTTGAATTTTTGAGCATTTAATAAGAGCTTAAAAGCATATATCTTGGTAAGATTTGTCACCTACCTTTAAAAAGGTTGGCATGCTTTAAAAGTCCAAAATGCTATTGACTTCCAATTTCACTGTATTCCTCAGTTGAGCAACTGGTCTGTAAACAAAGCTAGAAAGGAAGCACACACAATCTGAGTTTAACTATTTTAATATGTATTTATTTATGAACACATTATATTTGCAATCATAACTTGGTGTTGAACTGCTTTAAATTTATACTGAATTTGAAAAAATTCCATCCCATTCTTATCATTTGATTGGTATGGGACATACAAATCTGAACTTGGTGTTGATTGTCTCACGATTTAATTATTTCCCGCTAAAACAACTTGTTTGGTACTTAATGTTTTTGTGGAACTCAGCATACTTCTTGGAAACTTTTAATACAGAATCCCAGCTTACCATTGTACTTATAGCCCAGAGTATATAAAAGGTTCTTATATACTTTACACCCAACTTAATCTACTATTAATGTCTTCCAGTACAATGACACATTGGTCACAACTTTCAGAATATTGTAGTAAATGGACTCAAACGAATGAACATTGATGTGTTATTTGAATGGTTTTTCTTCTAATACCAAAGGTACTACATTAGTGGCATTTAGACTTTATGTCTTATTGGCTTCCTATGGATAGTGATAGTTTTCAGACCTTTTTCTTGTACTGACCATGTTAATTCTGAAAAGTAGTGGCCACACATATAGAGATTGTCTTTGAATTGGAATTTACCTCGTGCGTGTGTCATGGGTTTTTGAACAGAAGCTTTCAAAAGTTCAGTATCATTTCCCTCATTTCCTAGCAAATGTGCTGGCCCATATGACTACTTTTGATGCTCAACTTCATTAGCTGTCTGGGATAATGTTTGCAATAATTCTGTACTGTAAAGTTACTTGTGTTCTCCTTCTCATACTGTACTCTTTTTAAAAATGTCACTAAAAGAAGCTTGTGAATCAAAAAGAGAAGTTAACTTTTACCCTCTTGAAGAAGAAATACTACATGAATAATTTGGAGTCCTATTATAAAAGAGATGTCTGTTTTCCCCATTTTTATTTTGGTGCACTCATTCACTGAGTTATTCTATATATGTGCATCATATGCATCAGTGGGATTCTTGAAACTTGTTATATTTTGTGTTATACAATGCTGTAGCATTTTATTGTTTTTCTTGCTCAAATTATTTCATCATTAGCCTTTGAGAACTCTTTCAATTGGGTTCAGTGTCTTTTTGACATACCACACTGGTGTGTTTATTACACGTGCTGGCACCACAAATTAATCCATTTCATTTCTTATTGCATAGTGGAAATCTTCCAAACTGTTTTTCTTTAGAATTAAACTTAACCATTTGTCCAAGGATCCTTGGTTACCTTACTGAGGAATGGTAGTAGAATCAAAGAACAGCTCAATAGTTATGCCCCTTGCCACTGGGAGGCTATTGCTTCTAAGTCTCTCAGTGGATTGAGGTACAAAATATATCTATTTATTTTAATATATGTGTATTTATAACTGTAGATATTTTCATAATTATCAACCTGTATCTATAACTATGACTAGATAAACATTATGTAGTACTGGTAAATTAATCTTTAATCCCAGAATATGTTTTAAATAAACCACATCTTGGATTTAATATAATATTGAAAACATATCTTCTATATGCATTAATATTCATAGGTTCCATGAATCATGTTATAAATGTTTTTATGATACCATCTTTCAGCCTATCATAGACCACCTTATAGCTCTCCTTGACCATTCACATAGAAGAACAAATATTTTAATACAACAGCTTTCCCAGGAGTCTATCTCATTATAAGAAAGTTGATATGGCTAAGGTCACAGGGGAAATATAAGCACACACAATGGTGGAGTGTTTTAAAAAATTGCTTAAAATATGAAAGGATAAGCATATTATTAACTTGTTTAGAAAGATAGATGGATATTGCTTGATAATGAAACTCTAGTAAGTATTCTTTTTCCTAAAGTAGCATAACTGATATGCTGCAGTTATTTCATAATAGGAAAAGCAAAGCTACAGATCTATATAATCTTAAGATATTAATTAAGCAAGTTTCTAAAAAAATTTGAAGGAAATTTATTTTAAATCATGATAAATTTATAGAATATTATGACTGTATGACTGGTCTCTTCTGTTGGATCCATTTACAAGGTACTGTAATACTATGAAATAAAAACCACAAGGTACTAACAATTAAGTCAAAGGAGTGGGAGGTGATGGCTCAGGTAATCATGACGGATAAATAAAATATGAATGGCTTTGGTGTGGTTTAAATTAGTAAAATTATTAAGGACATCCTACACTAGCCACATGAATAAAGCAAACTAGGAGTGACCTTTTGGAATGCAACTGGTATATAGAAAGTGTACTCCTATCTACACATTAGAGATTAGTAAAATAATCAGGACTTCAGTTTTGAAAATCTGTACAAACACCAGTGGACCATTAGGAGCTCTAGATGAAAAGGCGCACTCCACTGAAAACCAGGTGCCATACTTAGGCCTCATGTGCTGAGAAAGTCCAGAGCCACACAACTCTTTGCTATAAAGACTCTCATCCAGAATAATCATGGAAAAGTTGGCAGAGCCCTGGTGAATCAGTAGAACCTCAAGAGAGCAAATAAAATTGTTTCAAAGACGTTCTTCTGTAATCCTAGGCACCAGACTTCTATAGTAAGGAAAAGAAAAAATACACGAGAATCTTTGTTTCTTAGGAATTATAATAGGGTGATATATGAAAGATAGATACTTTATTTTAAGCATTTAAAGGTAAGGAATAAAAAGCATAAAGCAAGGAAATTTCAGATATATAACAAATTTTTTTAAAACCCCACTATATATGAATATGTGTGCGTGTGTCTGTGTGTGTGTGTGTGTGTGTGTGTGTGTCTGTGTATGCTGTCCTAAAATGAGCCTTTTGGGCCATGTGTAGCTAATCCTAATATTTATTTACCAGAGCAAAGCCTAAGAAGTGAACAGACTGTTCAAAAAAATAAAATAACCGTATTGTTCACCAAAAATATAAAAATCATGAACAACACAAATTTCAGATCTGTGAACAAAGATTTAGACATGCAAATGACAATACCAAATAATATTTTGGAAATAAAACAGAAAAGCTTCCTTTCAAAAACACTTGAAAATTAAAATCTTGTATTTAAACCTAAATTTACAAATAAAAACTATGTCATTGACTTTGAGAAGATATTTTCAATTCACAATACAAGGTTTAAACTATAGATTATTTTAAGAATGTCAATAATCAAAGAAATATTAAATTTACAATAATATTAACTGAGTATTCATAGGAAGGGAAACAAAGAATTCTAGAAAGCATATAAAAATGACACTGTATTGGTCATTATCATGGAAGTAAAAAGCAAATAACCAAGGACATATTCTCACGTGGTTAAAAACATAAAATATTTATTAAAAGATAAAAGTAGTGCTTGAAATGAGCAATAATTGGTGAAGGTATTGAGCAACTGATACTTTCACTTGGGGCTGGAAATGAACATTGATACAAGCGCTGTGAAGAAACATTTAGCAATGTGTGGGGAAGGTGAAGATGCAAGTGACTGTTGCTCAGCAGTTCCATCCCTGCAGGAATATACAGAAAAATCATGGGTGTGAGCACAAAGGACATGAACAAAGGTGTTTATTCCAGGGCTGTTCATTGTTGAATAGTATTTGCTATATGAAACATGAAATACAAGTGATGTTTGCCTAAATATTTCAATAATTTCATTTAAGAAATTAGTTTTACTCATAATTTATTGGAAATATTTAACTATTTTTGGTAAATAGGTGTATATGTGCTCATATAATTAAATGGAGCAGGTGTGTGTGTGTGTGTGAATAACATACTCAACTTTGTCAAGAGGAACAACCACAAAATTAGATCAGTATTGCTAAGATGAGCTAAGCATACATAAATACTTGAAAATATGGTGCGCCAGAGCCATGAACTTTAATGAAAAAAAGACAAAATTAGGGTCTGAAAAGAAGACACTGAAGTGTCTTAGCTTACGAAATGAAAAGAGCAGAAAATTATTTTAACACTAATGTGCATTTATTAAAGAATTAGATTAATTTGTTTGGTGTACTTCTTCTGACATAAAGATAAATCTCTTTGTAATTAGTTAAACTTTGCAATTAGCTAAACTGTGATGTGTTAAACACTGTAAGGTGTTAGTAAAGAAACGAGAGTAAGAATAAATATCACCTGAAAAATGTAAACTGAGAAAAGTAATGAAATTATAGGTAGTAACTGTGACTTAAAAAGTTCCAGGGCACTGGGCCGGGGATTTAGCTCAGTGGTTTCGCCGCCTACTGTGCAAGTGCAAGGACCAGAGTTTAATCCCCGGTACCAAAAAAAAAAAAGAAAAGAAGTCCCAGGGCATGAGCTCAGATAAAGTACACACTGCACATGGTACAATTCATAAGGTCATTTCAGTTAATGTAAAAAAATTCAGAAATAATTTTATGTCAAAAATATAGCCAGACCACTTTGCAAAAATTCCAACTGGGAACAAGCTTATATTTTGTTTCTAGTGGTCCGAGTTCCGTGAAAAAGATTTGAAAAAGAGTTCAACCTTGTCCTACAATGGAAAATAAGAAATAGCATCAGAGACAAGTTTCTGTTAAACACGAGATGTCAATTCTAAGAATTCCAAGACATTTTTAAAGAATTAAGCATTATAAAAGTAAGGTAGAAATATCCTTGTCAAATTTTGCTGATGCCACCTGAAGTAGAAAACTGATGAACTCACTTACATCTATTGACCACTGCACTTAGAATTTCTTTAAACACAAAAGCAACCACACTTTAAGGTCAACCAACAACCACAACCAAACCAAATATGATACCTGCAGAGGCCAAGTAAACAGAAAACCTGTTGTGGACAAGTGGCACCTGATACAAACTAAATGAGAGTTTCTGCTTTTCCCCTAAAGCATTCTCCAGACTATTACCACATCTCTACTTCCATTGCATAATATACGATAGGAATCTCATAGTCATCAGGTGTATTCAGATCATGGAGCACTTGAATATGGCCCATGTATCATAGAAGTATATGTTAAAGTATGTACTACGTATCATCGTTGGCTTGATATATTTGTATTCAAAGTACATTCTCTTGGGGAAGACTGTGCCCTACGTAAAGTTGTTACAGGGTACTTAAAACCCATAACACATGAAACACAGTATGATGAGGAAAGACATATTTTAAAGTTGATGAAAATTTTCCCATGATAAAATTAGAGACTGGGTCTAGTAACTGAAATATAAGGGATAACTTGTTAAGACAAAAAATAATATAAAATGTCTTTTGAATTAAGTCAATTGACAGTATCATCATCTTTGAGATAACTTTAAATATTGTGCTTGAAGGATATATCCAGCAATTTTACTATGTGAATATATTAACTAAAAATATAGTACATACACTATAAAATGTATTTGTAATTGAACAGATGGTCTTAAAGAGAAGAGAGGAAATATTCTGAAACATAGAGTAAAGCCAGAAGTATCAGGAGGCAGGTGAGTATTGTAAACAAGTGATTCATTGAGCATTTATGAAGCTGGCATAAATTTGGAGGTAATTGGATCAAAATGCAGAAGTAACTGCATCCCAGGAAGGCTAAATCTTCAGGGGAAAAGAAGAGGATTTCCTAAATTACAAAAAATCCCTAGAATTCTGTTTTTGCTTATAGATTTTTAAGATAAATAAAATATTATCTGAGGGCATATACTAAATGGTAGGTTCTCATTTGAGTTTGGGGAATTATTTATCAAGTTCAAAAATAATCTTAACATCAAGAATTGAAGGCAAAATAGACTGATAAGTATAACTATTTCCAAGTTTAAAAAAAAGACATCCTAGTAGAAGAAAAAAAGAAACACATGACAAAGGTATTTGAATATTCAGTTCCACCAAATATACTGATCTCCAGTTAAATGTAAAAAATAAAAAAGATATCTGATATAGTCAATAAGATACTAGTATGAAGATAAGAATACAAAGTAAAGATGAGAAAAACAAGGGCTAAAATAGCACAAAAAAAAATCCTAAACAATATTATTTGGAGATATGATTGTCTACTCCTTTAAAAACTCCAACAAAGCTTTACTACTGAGAAAAAACTTAAAGCTTTCTGAATTGTGTTTAGCTAATTATATTTCAGTAGAGGTCAAGAGGAGTTAAAACTACAATTTTAAATTTATCTTCTTTATTACTATTCATTAAATGTATCTAAAAATTAATTTAGCACAAAAATATACACTGAGGTACCAAGCACTTGATTGACAAGGACTAAATAAGTGTGCAGAGATATTTACTCAAGGAATCAGACTGATGACTTAATCAAGCCTCCATGGTCGCACACACCTGTAATCTCAGCACTGTGGGAGTTCAAGGGCAGCCTGGGCAACTTAGTGACTCTTCAAAGTTAAAAAGAAAAAAACAGTTCTGGGGATGTTATTCAGTGCAAAGGCCCTGGGTCGAGAGCTCAGTACTGCAAAGAAAAAAATATCAAAGACTGTCAATCCAAAGAATTCCAGACAAAATAATAGGGACTTTTTCCCCCATGGAATATATAAAATTTATACTGAAATGTTACAGAAGAAGAAATGTTATAATAGCCAAGACAATAATAAATAAGTAAAAGGGCATGGGTTTGGACTACTCAATACCAAGACTTAGAAAATAAACAAAAAGGGAGGCATGGATCATAAGAAAGTAATAATGATGAGTTGAATAGAAGAGAGAGCGTTGAAGCATATGCACATTATGAATATTAAACCCATTATGTCATCTCCATAGACTAAGCAGGGCCAGCAGATGAGGACCTGGTGTTGGTTGGTATGTTTGTGTGAGTCATGGCCTTAGATACTGTGCATGGTCTCTCTCCCACTGTCTCTTGCATGGTTCCTTTCTCTGCTTCTCAGCCAGCAGGAATTAAGTAGCTTTGTCCATGGAGCCCTTTCTACATGAGGTCTCTGCTTTGGAACTTACTGACCTCATATTCATCTCCTGAAACTGTGACTAAATTAAACTTTTCTTCTTTAATTTGTGTGCCTTGGATATTGTGTCTCAGTAATGGAAAAGCTGACTATTACAAAAATTTACATAACAAAACCTGATAGAAACCTGAGCTGATGTGAAAAAGAAGTAGAAAACTGTAGAATACCCAGTGAAGAGTTACTGAGAAATCTGATTATCTCTAATTGGAAATTAAGATAGTACTATCTCTCTTCATATTGCAAGTCAACTCTAAGTAGATTAAACAATTACATTTGAAAGTACAAAGTATAAAACTTTTCATATGAATCATAATAAGACACATTTATTAACCTAGAGCAGGAAATATTACAAAAGTACTAAAGAAACTCATAAAAAGAAGATGAATAAATTTCTGTAACACAATTTAAAACATTTATTTGTAAGAAA
>NW_004624873.1:2565853-2603702 GCF_000247695.1 Heterocephalus glaber
ACATATATATATACATATATGTATATATATGTATATATATGTACATATATATACATAAAGATGTATTGTTCTTTCCCTTTGTCGGTCTCCCCTTCTGTCTCTCTCATGGGTTGGGGAATGTGGGGTACAGTGTGAATTGTCATAAAATGTTGTCTAAAAAATAACCTGACATAACTCTCTCTTACAATTTATCACTACTTTGAAAATATGAACTGGTATATCTCATGTAACTGTATGCTCTTTTTCTCAGATATAGAGAATTGGACTGAAAATAAATGAAGCTCTCAGGGAAACAAAGTTAAAAGTTCTATCTACATGTTTTGTTTTATTAATTTTTTACATTGGAGATAGAACCTAGGGCATCATGCACACTAGGCAAGCATTTTATCATCGTGCTACATCCCCAGGATCATATCTATAGATTTTAAGAGAATGCAGTTATCATTTATCATTTGTGAAAAAGACAAGACAAAATTGATATACCAAAAGTGTTAAGGCAAAAATAAAATTATGAAAAATATTAGTAATTTGCTTTCATTTTCATTTTCATAAGAAATTAATTGCTTTATTTGAATTCATTACATTGGCAATTAGAATACATTAATAATTACATACATATAATATAATAGTAATAAAATTGAAATAGTGATATATTCATTGTATCAACTACAAAGAAAGTGAAAAAATAAGATGTGAATATAGAAATGAAAAGAAACATCAAAAATGTGTTAAGAAGAAATGAACAAAAAACACTGGATGAAAGAAGACCAATGTTGCACATTCCATGAAGTATAAATTGTTATTTATGTTGTTTTCTTTATTGTATAGAAGTTCAAAAAACTTTTTCCTAAAATAACAACAACGTGGTTTATGTAAGTGAAAGAGTACAATGTACATCTTAGAAATCGTCCATTGTATCTGAACAGAGGTCAATGGAAGAAATACAAAACCACAAAGTACAAAATAATATTACATTTTTCATAACTTCAAAAATAATTGGAGGGAGCAGGGAGAGAGGGGAGGTGGAGAAAAAAAGAATTAAGGTGTCTACATGCACCAACTCTTCACGATAAATGTAATCATTATGTAGGGCAAACATGTACTAAAAAATCTTTAAAATGCATTTAAAATTTAGAAATGTGTGTTATAAAATCCATGAAAATTTATGTTGACATTTATACTATGAGCTACTATTTAAGTATTTTTACAATAAATATTTATTTAACCAATATTATATTCGAAACTACTTTTGGTCACACTAAAAGATAACTGTCTTGAAAAACTACACAATTTAAATTTCACATTTTCAGATTTATTTTTTTAGTAACTAAGTCACACCCTATTGACTTGAAAATCTTAGATTTTAAAAGTCATTTCCAAAGCAAAGCTATTATTATAAGTCCAGAACCTACAAAAGAAACTTTTGTAAAGCAATTAATTTAGAGCCTCTGTATGTTGAAGAAAACTAAAGTCCCCATTTTTAAGCTAGAAAATTAAACACAACATTAACGACTTGAACTGTATTACTTCTAACCAATCTATTCTTAAAGTTTACATATATATAAATTTGTTCAAGCCAGGGCTTTTATTGTTGTTTAAACAGTGACAAATTAAAATTCTAGAACACAGATACTCTGAAATTTCATTTAAAGAGTAAAAAGTTCTGCACTTCTTATTTTGATTACTTGTAGCTGTCAAAATATTAGTCCTTCATCCAGGCATGATGGTGCATGCCTATAACTTCAGAACTCTGAGGGGTTGAGAAAGGAGTATTGGGAGTTTGAGGTCAATTTAGCAAGACCCTGTCTCAAAACATATATCAAAAAAATTTTAAAAGGCTGAAGATTTTCCTCAGTGTGAAGGCCAAGATCTCTCCCGAGCACATGGAAAAAATTCAAAATTAAAAAACTTTTAAAACTGAGGTTTCTAATGTAACTAAAAATATATTTATTAAAATTGTTAATGTGTATCTTTAACTCAAGTACACATATTTCTAGTGTTTCATTCAAATGTGTTTACCAAAGTGATGTAGGCATTAAAGAGCACAGCTGTAGAATCATGTTTGAATATTTACTAAACTGGAAAGCACTTTATCAACTCTAGTCCTTGCATCTTTTATGTGAAATAAAACAGGCCAGAGAGAGTATACAACTATATTTTTGTTGTTTTTCATACTTTATTTCCAGTATTTATTCAATTATTCATTTATTGAATTATTGAGTACAGAATATATATCGAATAACAAAGTAAATTAGATATACTATCTTTCCCAAGGAAATGGACACAAATGTGGGTAAAATTGATGTATATGTAACAGTTTGAAAGCAGTATTTCAAGTTACATAATGAAGACATTAACTACTATGAAGCAAAGGGAATTAGGCTTTTCACAAAACTTGAAATATTTTGAATACATCTTCATAAATATGAGTATTCCAGGGAGAGAAAAAATAGGAAAGAATTTCTGGGATCAAACGGGCAGAGGTCCAGAGTGAACAAAGGTCTGGAGATTGACGTTCCTAAGAGGATGACTTTAACTTCCACACACTGTGACCTCTTGAACCATTACAAAAAGCACTGGCCCACAAAACCACATATGACAGTTAATTTTATGTGCAACTTTGACTGAGCCATCTGGTGCACACTTATGTAGTTAAGTATTATTTTTGAGTATTTCTGGGAGAAATTAGTGCTTGAATTGGTGGATTAAATAAGGCACATGGTCCCTCCCAAAATGAGTGGGCCTTTGCGGAGTAGTAAAATAAAATATTTTAAATAAACGTGGGAAGAAATTCGAATTCTCTTCTTGCCTGATCACATGATGTGACACATTGGTCTTCTCTTGCCCCCGGGCTGAGCCTTACACCACTGTCTCCTAGTTCTCTGGCCTTCACACTGGGACAGAAATTTATACCACTGGTTTTCTTGCTTCTCCAACTTTCAGACAGAGTAACAGGATTTCTTGGATTCCAAACACACAGGAGCCAAAATCTTATTTAATTTAATTTAGTTATATTTATTTTAAGTCATTTCATCATTAATTTAATATGTGACAAAGATCCTATTGGTTCTGTGTCTCTAACTAATGCATCATCTCAAATCATGTCCATATCTGTTGTCACAAATTGGAGAGAATATCAGAGTCAAAAATGTTCCTTGTTAAGTTTAATTTTGTCCTAAATCAGCAAGGGTTTCACAGTACAACAGTTGCTATTTTCTTTCTACCTTCAACTTTCTTAACTTTTGTTTTTCTCTTTACATTTTACCTGGATCTAAGTGAATATTATTTTCTGTTTTAATAACCAAGTGTCTGGCACTGGGGGAGTAATTAACTCAGTTTACAGATGAATGCCACTATAAATGCATATTCTTCTACCTCACCTAAACCCTTCATGCTTCTCAGCCACTTTTCTGTGATACTTTTGTCACCTTTCCCAAGGAAGGTGTTTTTGTAAAGTCACTGTCTATGTGAACAAATTGAATAGAACCTGTACTACAAAATCCACAGGCTCATCTAACTTATGTTGATTTATTGATAAACATAAAGAGTATGAGTAGAAAACATATATTAATGTCTCTGTTTATTGCCCAATCAGGTCAGTGAAGATTGCTCACAGTGCTCAAGTACCATCTGTTTATTTCTTTGGTCATATGTACCATTATTAGATAATTGTTTATGCTCCAGAAGAAGAAGGTAGCAGGGACATTGGTTGCAATGCCCCTTTGGAGTGTGTTACATTGAAATAAGGCAGAAGTTCTTGCCCCTGAGGAGGATTCCTGGTATTGCTTGAATAATGATATATCTTTACTCACTCATGCAGCATCCATGAATATTGGCTTTTGGTGACTCTCAAAGCCTATGCTTGTGCTTTGACAATGATAATCACAAGTGCAATTCTTTCCCAGATTAGGTAGAAAATAAAAGAGTTTGTTTGCCTCTTTATATTAAATATGTTGTTTGAAGATTTATAGCATAACCATAGAAATATATTTTCTAATCATTTTTTTCTTAGACTATTGAACAACAATCATTGAATATTGAGGAAAAAAATATTTGACTGCACTGACCCCATTTCTGCCTTCCACAGTTTTCCACCAGATGGAAAATTGGGAAACCACAAAAAACAAAACATGGAATAGTCAAGAAAACACTCCTATTGATGTAAGGACTACTTCTCTAGCACCTTTCTCTTTTAAACACAGTTTCAGACTAATCTGGGGTGGCATGTGTCAACACATTGTTTGAAACCAAGAAAGTAAAGTAGTCTGGAGGGCTTATTGGCATTACATAAAATGGTTTTTAGAAGCCAAGTCTTTTTGACAGACTTGGTCATCCCCACAGGACTATCTTACATGACATCTTAGCCCGTTTTAGTGTGGGGCGTTATCTTAGTATTAATTACAAGGGACATAACTCTCAAAGTGACATTGCTAATGTCAGGTGCTCCATGCCACCACAGGAAGACAGGTTATTTTGAAGTATATACTTCCTGCAACCTAGAATAGCACAGGACCAGATCAGAGGACCCCTTCTCTGAGGTACTGTCAGATTGATCTGTTCCCAGGTAACAGACATAGAGTTAGAAACAACAGCAGTTTTTGCCGTTCAAGGGCTGTGCTGCTCAATTAAACCTATTTGTATTTCTTGTATTTGCATTTTTATTGTCATTAGTTCTTAAATATATTGTTGATAACTAATACAAGGAAATTTCAGATATTTATGGAATACTGTATGACATTTCTATATGTGTATGTACTTTGTAATAATCAGATCAAGGTAATTGCCATTTCATATTTCTTTGTTTTGGGAACATTTGACTAGCTCTCCACTAACTCAAAGTATGAAATTAATTGTTATCAACTATAGTTATGCCAGTCTGTTATAGAATATTAGGACTTATTCCTCCTTTCTAACTTCACCCTTGTATTCATTGAAAAATCTCTCCCCATTCTCCTTTCCCTATTTCCTTCCCAAGTTCTGGTAACCACTATTCTATTCTCTATCTCTTTAACATCAAAATTAGAGTTTCTATGCAATGGAATATGAAGTATTTGACATCCCACAGTTGAATTATTTTACTTACCAAAATGTCCATCAGTCCTGTCCACGTCACAGCAAATGACAAAATTTTGCTTTTATTTATAGTTCTGTAATATTCCATTATTTAAATTTATCACTTTTTTTTTTTTTTGGTACTAGGGATCAAACTCGGGACCTTGCAGTTGTGAAGCAGGTGGCGGAACCACTGAGCTAAATCCCCAGCCCTAAATTTGTCACATTTTTAATCTTTTTATCCATTGTTGGATGCCTACATTGATTACCTATCTAGTTACTCAGATCACTACCTTTTTATTCTATATAGATCATGGCAATTTTTAAGTTAGCACAAATACTGAAGACAAAATGGAATTCCTTCATTGAGCTTTGGTTACCAACATTCAACTACAATTTGCAGACTTCCTTCTATTCGAACTTATTTTCATTATCTTCATCACATGAGGTAGTTGTGAAATTTTGAGTCAGGATGACAGTGTGCTTCAAAGTAAAGTGTCTATTATACGGAAGTGCCCCTCAGCTTCCAATCAACAGTATTAAACTGTGTAGCTCAAAATCATTGCTATAGCTTAGATTTAAAACGCTCTCCAAAGGTTCGCTTTTGCAGATGAGTCATCCTGGTCAAAGAGGGCAGATCACTGGGAGCCAGACATATAAAGATTCACTTTTCCTCTGGCTTCCTTCCTTCTCTCTTTGATTCCTGGATTAAATTGGTTGAGCAGCTTTCCTCCTTACACTTTCTAACAAACAGTCCATGGATTGATTCCTCTAAAAACATTGAACCAAACAGGTCTCTCCTCCTTTAAGTTGTAGGTGTGGGTATTTTGTTTTAGTAGTGGGAAAGTAATACAGAAAATTGGTACCAGAAAAATTGGGTTCTTTCTGTGAATGAATCTTGAAATGTGATTTAGCAGCCTTCAGAAGTCGTTTGTAGGATGAGTTTGAAAAAGTTTGGAGAAGTGAGCTAAAGAAGCTCTAAATTACTGTAAGCAGGATTTGACGGGAGATTCTGGTCAGATCTCAGAAGATCAGAATACTGATAGGAATACGGGGAGTAAAGGCCAGGCTCATTAGTTTTCAGATGGGAACCAGAACTCTAATGGAAAATAGACAAGGTGTAATCCATGTTTAATTGTGGCAAAGAGTTCGTGAACATTCTTCCCAACTTAGTGTGGTGCTGAATTTAAAGGTGATGATCTGGAAAAAAAAATCCAAGTAGGTCAATCTTCAGGCTGTAGCCTTGGTTCTGGTCACCACTTTTGGCTTAATTTATAGTGAGAATCAGGAGCAAAAAATAAAGCCAGCCCCAAAATATGAAAAGATTTGAGTTTCACCAGAAAGACATTGTTTTAAAGTTGGGCTTAAGGAGAGCATTGTTACTAAAAAAAATTAGCATTAAAAATAAGTTATGTAGTCTGCATCAGAATAATAGGAGAGACACTTTAAAGACATCTCATGAAATGGCTTAGAACCCACTCAGTGAAGATTCAAGGGACTAAAAGAATAAACTACTTTGAATGATCCACAAGTGTAGTCATCTACACACCAAGAGGCAACTTTCACTGTGGTCAAAATGGGCCAGGTTACTATGCACGCTGGAAACAGATCTCGATGTCATCCATGTGGCACTGGTTTTAACCAAATGCAGAAAGGAAGAGTTGTGGAGTCATGGAGGCTTCCATGACTTCAAAAGAAGGCCTGTGAGGCCAGGCAATGACACTCTGAGAGGCCAATGTACGAATCTATGAGATTGATACCAAAGATACCGTGAAGACCCATAGAAGTTGAAACATCTGAGGAAAACCACCAGCAGTGAGCAGAGTCAGACTAAGAGAGAGCCCATATGGGCTGCAACTAACAAGGCCATAGAAACAAAGCTGTCTGAGGTCTTTGGAGCACATATCTCACCAAAACTGCCTTTGGTGGTAGACATGGAGCTTCAGGATTTAACGTATATCCTATTGGGTTTTGGTCTTGCTCTGGCCACATTCTTTTCTAACTCACTATTCTTGTCCTTTGGAATGGAAATGTTTACTTTGTGCCCTTGTATGTTGGAAGGTTTTAATTTCTTTTTCATTTTTACAGAGGGTCACAGCTAAGAATTTGCCTTGAGGCTCAGAGGAGACTGCACTTAGACTTTTCAGTAATTCTAAAAATATTTAGGTTTTGACAGTGTTAGCAATGGACTAAATGCATTTTGCATAACAAAATAGATAAAAGCATTTGTGGGCCAGGGCAGAATATTTTAGTGTAGATCTAGAATGTCCCACAAAATTTCTATGTTGAGAGGTGGAGATTTGGGAGGGTAATTGGCTCATGAGTGTATTATATTCATCAATGGATTGCTCCACTCAGGTAACAGTTAAGTAAATGTGTTGGTATGAGGTCAGGCTTGTTTGGAAGAGGTTCATCACTGGGGACAAGCCTTGCAGGGTATATCTCCCTCTCTATCTCCTTGCTTAGCTCTCTGTTTCCTGACTGCCATGAGGACAGCAACTTTCCTGTTAAGCCTTTCCACCACACTGTTTCTGCCTTGGAGCCTTCAAATCATGGACTGGAAGCCCAATTCATAAGCCAAATTAAACCTCTCCTCCTTACGTTGTTAATGTGTGATATTTTGTTCCAGTAACAGGAAAGATGACTAATACAATCATTTCTACTTAATTATGAAATGCATATATTATCTAGTTCAGAGTTCTGATGAGCATTAAAGTTATTTTTGTAAATTATAATTTTTAGAATATAGAATACTGAGTAAATTGTAGAGTTTATACAAAAATGATATATATACTTCTGCTCTCTAACATAATATAGAGGTTTTTTATTAAGATTGAAGGTATACGATGAGAAAGAGCTACAACTAAATGAAAGTAAATTACATTTTATCTCAGAGATTTGGAGTCAGAAATAAAGTATGTCCATATATTTCAAGAGAAAAATTATAAAGCAATCTCTAAAATGGAACAAAATCTCACCTGGGCTAGCCAGCACCAGCTCAACAAAAAAACCCCCAAAACTTATAACATGAATAGAAGTAATATCCCTTATCCATCATTTCTTTACCTAGAAATGAATGTTTAGTTATATATATATTAAAATTTGCAGTACTGTGACAGAAGCTTGATATTTCTATAAGGCAAAGCAGTACAGTTGCAAAACATAATTCCATAGGTGGACAGGTAGAGTTTACTACATGTATTGTTTCTCAGTAAAACATATTTTCTTCATTATTCATAAGGACATCCATTGTTCAGAATCTATGACATATGTTAGAAACAACTAATCCTAAGAACAATTAATGAGGTGCAATTAAAAATAATTTATATTGCACTGCATGGATACTTGCATGAATAATGCAGACATGCAGTTTCACGTATTCAAACTGGTTTAAGGCACAAAAAGAAATATGGAGTCACATTTATTGCCACATGGAGAAAAAAGATTGTGTACAGAGTAATGTAGTAACTCACTACACCTGGGTCTTAGATAATGATTTCAACTGAAGTGTAAGAAATGCATAGCTTTCCAGTGATCCAAATATTAGATATTTTAGGAAGAAAAGGTAGTTATTTGCACACAAGAACATGTATGACTAAGATATATAGTCTAATGACATACCTGGCAGTTAGACATTAAGTAGATTAAAAGAACCACACTTTGTATTATCATACATACCCACAAATATATTGCATTTGGTTTGGTTAATTTTTAAAATTTTATTTTATTGGTACATTTTAGACATATAATATAATGACATTCATCATTGGAAATTTGCACCTTTACATAATCTCTCTGGGTTCTTAATGGCTTGGTTAATTATTTGTTATGCAGTTCTGATGTCTACCTCTTAGATACCTTTGGCTGCATTGCTATTTTTGTGAGGCAAGTGATCAAGCTTATTGTTCACATTTCATCTTTTCTTTGCCAGAGAATATTGTTTCCACATGATAATTCTTTATCTTTGTAGGAAATTGGGGAAAGAGAAGGGATGTTTCACATTTCTTTCCTAACATGAGAGGATAGGATGGACTTTAAGTGTCATTAATATACTTCTGGAAATATAGAATTTATTAAGATGGAAAGCTCTAATAGAAAGTATTTTGTATTCACTTTTATCAATTAAAGTTTTCAACTTTATCTACTTTTTGTAACTTAATGAGCAACAATATGGTAAGCAGAATTTTTGATAGAAATTAATATCTTATATTAATATTTAATACTATTTATCTTTGTAATATATATTAATTGGATTTTTAAACACATCTTATCTCACAGTAGTCCTGATGTTTGATACGTACTGTTTAATATTTTATTCTTTGAATGCAATGAGTAAAAACAGAAATATGAGCAACACTGACATTTTGGAACCCTTATTTATGGTTAGGTCTTTAGTAAGGAATGTCAAAAGACATGTAATATTTACCTTCAATAAACTTCAAGATGAATGAAAACTCAATGTATTATATTCCTTACAACAAACTGCTGGAAATTCTTCATGAATACATGTAATTGTTAACTGTTGGATTATATAACCTATGAAATTTAGGCACTATTTTAATAACTATTACTTTATTATGACAGGGATCATTAAACATAAACTGCTAATTCTCTCTTATCTATAAAAAGTCAGATATTAAATAGCTTAGGCATTGCAACCCCCATGGTCTTTGTACTAATTTCCCCACTGGAGTGTAAAAATAGCACTATTTGCTAGTTATTGAATGAATGTTGCTATGCTCCAATGAAACATTATCTACAAAAATAGGAACTAGCTAGATTTCTCCTATAAGTCCTATATGGCTGAGTCCTATGCTAAAAAGAATTTGATGACTTTAGACTATCCTACATAATATGAATTATTTCTATGATGCAGTAATCAATGTCTAATCTATAGTACACAATCAAATGGGCAAGATGTTGTTGAGAAGTTAATATTTATAATTTGATATTGTGTATTAGTTACAATTATCAACCACTGATATGGTACTTCCTTAAGTGCTTGTGAAAATGTTGCAATTCTATAATCAATTGTTTCACAAACACTGAAGCTTTCTCATTGGGTCCTTGTTTTTGAGTTATGATAAGACGTAGTCACCATCTGAATATGATTATATATTAGATAAGCCCTGTAGTTAGTTTGCTTTTTATGAACATTATCTTAGTTGTAATAAAGTAATCACACAAGGGTAGATATATTTTCCATAGGTTACAGGTTGGAAACCTAATGCTCAGCATGCACATATAAAATGACCAATTGGTCACTGGTAGTAAATCAAATTTGAGCATCGAATATCAGTTTCAAATCTGACTCCAAAATGCCCAACCTTACACTAATCAACTATGTATGTTTTCTGCTACTTGCCTGGTGTACTTAACATTTGCTTGAGAAAATTACATACTGTTTGCAATGACTGTAAACTGTAAATTCCACTGAGCTCTCACAATAGGTCAGATATCTCCATATTTCATCTCCATTATTATCCAAATTAAGATTTCTTCATGTCCTCCTTAGAAGTAGAAAACCTTTCTATTCATTGGACAAAACCATCTCACAGGGGCTACTATAACTTTACTACTTTTCCCTCAAAATAGCTTTGAATTATTTCATTTTCTTTTTATCATTATCTTCTCCATAATAATATATCCTTTAATTCAGCAAAAGAGCCTCTGTAGCTTTCTTTATTCTATCCTTTCTCACAAAATTTTGACAACATGCTTAAGGTGGGATTTTGCTGTTGCAACTTTACTGATTTTTAACCAGCAATTTATAGTCATGTACAAGTTTTCTCTAGGTTGATATTAATTCTCTAATTCTTCATGTTATTTCTAATTGATCTCCACAACTTTCACTGCACAACCTCTTAGAAATATACCCAGTGCCCTTGAGTGACTTTTCATCCACTCACACACCATAATCTAATAGACTCTAGCTTCTGGGGTAATTTGTCTGCTAAAATTGATGTTCTCCTGCATTTCTGAAGAAAATCCCTCACTACTGGCCTGATCACTAGCTATATGGCTCCCTCAGCAATTCATGTTAGCAATCATTCTCATCTTGAAAACTTAGTTTTTCTCTGCCTTGTCCTGTCCCTGGGCTACTTCTACTTCTAGTTTTCCATAAAGAAAATGTCGGAATTGCATTTATAACATATTCTTTTTCTCTTTCAATATTCTTTGCATAGGTATATTAATTATTATCATATATTTAGCAATTATTTTATGATATTCTATATCTATATATACTCTGTAAGCTGCACATTTTCTTTTTTCCATTTTTAACATACAATCTGTTATCTTTCTGATTATACCGCCAACAATTAAAATGTAAGATGACCTAAAACAACAACCATACCCCATGCATATCTAGCAAATAAAGCAAATTTTACTTTCTTCTATAAGTCAATCCTTTGGTTCTTTCTTTCTTTTATTTTTCTTTATTTCTCTCCTTTGTTTCTTGGACCTCTCTCAAATTATTTTCCTAAATTTTAAGTCTGTGATTATACACTATTACTTATTTCAATGTCCCTTTTCCAACTCTATTAATGCTGCTGGTTATTCCTCATTACTCTCTATTTTATTACTGTTTTTGCTATCATTTTATTTCTCATAACACTTTTAAAATGTAAACCAAGTAACATTTTTCAAGAATAGATGTCAGCATATAACTCTTTCCTATAAACATTGTTAATATCTTCCAATCTCAGTTAGTTACATATTCTCTTCCCTCCTGACATCTATGATTGTCTAAAACAATGGTGGTGAACTTATGGAATGCATGCTACAGTGGATTATTTGCATCACTGAAAGTTCATTAGTCTAGGATATGGTCCTAGATTATAATTCAATTTTATTTTCAAGACTCTCTGTATTGTATTTAAGTCAAATTACATCATAATAAGTGTCTAAACTGAAGTGGATCATACTGCCACACTTTTAAAATGTTTTCACACTTTTTCCAATATCTTAAATATTCTGTGCTTCATTTAAAATTTTCAGCATTTGAAAGTTTATGGCTTCTTCAATATTCATCTCAAATACTAGCTCTTCTGTAACTACTTTTATTCAATTCCTCAGTTGGAAATGTTTTTATGTCCTTTGTCTCTCTCATTATCTAATATTTTCCACTATAATTTAAAATGACCAAACAGCAAAAATGCTTTTTTCACCATACAACATGTAAACATGTGATATGCAAACATTATTTTTCTAAATTTTCAGCATAAGAACAATTTATTTGGCTCTATTTCAAACTAGGAGTGTTGAATCATGTAAAAGAACTGCAAAGACTACCGATGTTCCAGTGACAGAAGAGATCAGACTGTTGTAGCAGCAAAGGGCTTCAAATCAGCATGTGTTAATACATCACACTTTCCTCTTTCTCACATTGTATCCATCCCTGAAGTGGGTCCTGCCATGTAATATTATGTGGGCTATAACAAGTAACAAGACCAGGACCTAGTTAAACTAGGTATAGAGAGGCAGGGGATGTTGAACTAGAGTGAAACCATCTACATGCAGAACTAATGTTATATACAGGAGTATATGATAGATGACCTTGTATGACTAAAAGTATTTCACTATATATATAAAATTTTGCCATTCTGCACTCCACTTCCAATCTCTTTGTCTCTTCTCTCTCCCTCCCTCCATTCCCTTCCCTCCATCCCTCCTCTCCCTCCCTTTCCCTTCTTTCCCCCTCTCTCTTTTTCTCTCTCCCTCCCCACCCCTTCTTTCCTCTCTTCTTCTTTTCACTTTTTTTTTCTGTCACAGATTCTTCCTCAAGGGAGCAAATTTGTATATCTGGGGTAGAAAGGAGAAAAGACAGTACATGATCTTGTAGCCCGTTCAAACTCCAATATCACCCAGGGGTCATGAGCATAAATCACGTAAATCAAGAATAAATTCCCTTTATACCATGGACTCCAGAACAATGTGGGTTTCAGTGATTGACAGTTAATGTGGAGTGTTGACTTTGGAGATATATGGTGGACAATATTTGGTATGAATAAGAAGGTGATAAGGTTGTGACTTTGTGGTCCATCACCCCTTCTGGTAAAATTCCCCTCCTCTGCTTCTTAGTAGTCATGAATTAAACACTTTTGCTCTGTTAAGCCTTTCTCTCATGATGATTCTGACTTGGGGCCAGGTAACAATGGACTGAATTCCCTGAAACCATGAGCCAAATGAAATCTTTTTCCTTTAAGTTGTGGGTGTTGAGTGCTGTGTCCCAGCAAAAAGAAAACTGACTAACACAGTGAGTCTTTGCCAAGTTGAGACCACGCAGATAAGGAGAAAGAAACAAAAAATTCCTACTCGCCCTGGCAGAGTTCTAATTCTTGTGTACGTTTCAACTTGGAAAATAGCTGATAAACATGTATTTTCTCTTTGTAATGTCCCAAATATATATATTTCATTTTCAAAATCTAAAGAGCCTTTACTCATCCCTTCACCAATTAAAAATATTCTCAAGTGCCTAGAACGTGTGAATTTACTGGCAACATTATTTTACATATGAACTAGATCTATAAAATTTGTACCACTTTACTCATAAAAGAAAATGAAAGTCACTCCAGAAATAAAGAAAATCTGAAAATTCAATGTGAGCTTACATTATTCAATATCAATAGTCAATGGAAAAAAGTCATCAATATAATGATCTAGCTTGATATCTTACACAAAGTCAAGGTGATCAAATTTTATGCAAATGGAACTATGACATAGCCCTAGAATTGTAGAGTTGACATATCTCTACAAGAGAACAATGATTTATTGGTGGCATTTTTACCTGAAAGCAAATTAGGCTTGATAATCCTTATCACAAGTATAAAGAAAATAAAGCATTTGTCAGGTCAATACTTGAATATGATGTGCTTGAGAATGTTAATTTGCTCAAGCAATGAAAATACATCTGTTATAGCAGCTGTATTTCAAGTCACCACCTGGTTAAGTCTATGATAATCTTCATAGACTAAATAGGAAGTTGAATGAAATGAGAATGTGGCAGAAATCACTAATCCTGAAACTTCCAAGCACTTGATGATGGCTGTAATCTCTATAATCCCTGTAGGGAGGCTATATTGCTCTTGGTTTACTATTTTTCATACTGTAGAGACAGTTCTAGTGGCTTCCAGTTAGCTTTTTCTACTCTAATAACTTTATTGTCACTAATCAGGGAATCAAAGCGAGGATTCAAATGTTCATTTAATCCAGATGAACCCTTAGAGTCAGCATAGAATAACACTGAAATGTCTGGACATCTAGTGGTGAGTCATTTACAAATAAAATCAACCACTGCTGTTCTCTTTAAACTAAGGCAAAATATTAAAATTTGTAAGTCATCTTTATATTAGTGCCAAATATCAGTGATAAGAGTTAAAAACTTTCTCTCCATTGCAAAGGTTTCATCCTTTTCCAGAGGTAATGGGAACAAAGGATCAGTGTGAAAGGACTTGCATCACATTCATAGTCAGTTAACTTTCAAGCCTGTCACTTGAAGAGAGTTCTCGGCAGCAGCACACAGGGAAACCTCAGAGATAAAACACAAAAGCATTGAAATTAAGCTGTTAGGATTCAAGTTTTCTGTCCTCTAAACCGACAATTTTGATTTAGAATGTCATTTCTGCTTCACATTGTTAGACCTAGTTAGCTTAAATATGCAATTTAAATAGTTGGAAGTAACAGCTGAACCACCAAAACCCCATAAGCCCCTTGTGATGGATGAGTCTTGCAAGAATGAGATCATTACAGAATTATCATTTGGCAAATAATTCATCTTTATTATAGAATTTGGAATTGAAATAAGAATTAACATTAGGAAAAAATATGAGCATACATATCTTTCATTTTGCCCTATTTTTTGTTTTGTATATTTAATATCTACAGTAACCTAGAATAATTATATATAGATTCATTTGAAGGAAAAGACTGTAAATTACCTTAAATTGTATTAAAATATATTGACCAGATTTTTTTAAAGGCAGAGTTTAAAGAGGTCTAATATTTTGCTGAAAGCATGAAAGTATTTTTTTCTTTAGAGGAATATTGTCCACTAGAAATATGTACCTGATTAAAATGCTCATTTTGCTAAGTTTGAACTTTAAAGTGCAATTTCTTTTCTAGTGAACGGTAATAGGTATATTTAATTTAAATTGAACTTTTCAAGAAATGGTTGAATAGATTTCTTAAAACATCTTAAAACTAACACTGGGCATGAAAATAACAATATACTCTATTTAAAATTCAAATTTTATTATCAGTAACAAAAAGACATTGGGATAACTATTCCACTACAATATCAGTAGTTATGCACATAAATATAAAATAGCTTCATTCAGACTTTTAAATTACTCTCTAAGCTAACCTATGGGCACATATATTATTGTTACCAAGGAAATTAACATCTTTTCTTATTTCTGATTAAGTGCCAATATTTCAAGCTACATTTTTTTTGAAAATTATATTCTTCATGACAGAAATTAAGTATATTTCTTGAATGCTTTTTTAGTTAGATCCACAAGAATATCTACAATTGTCTGTGTGAGATTTTGGTTTCCAAAATACATTTTTCCCAAATCCATAAATATTCTATTCCTTATCTTTTTTCTTGCCTACTTCCTTCTACCTGAAAAATACTGATAATAATACATCAAAGAAGGGCCGGGATTTAGCTCAGTGGTTTCACCAAATGCTGCGCAAGTGCAAGGACCTGAGTTTGATCCCAGTACCAATATAATAATAATAATAATAATAATACATTAAAATACTTGAAAGAAAGTTTCATTTTTCTGTGGAATCATATATATTCTATACGAACATTTGGGGAATTAAGAATTTTTTTTTGAAGGAGGAAAGAGTTTTATAGATGCCATGAAGCCATTTAGTGATTAGCTTTTCTTCATTGTCTTCTGTGTTTTATGTCTCAATTCCTATTTTCTGGTGATGCACTACAAGGTGCATAGAAACTATGAAAGAATAAATAAAATATAATGCTAATTTCAAAATATTTTAATTCAAATACAGAGAAAGTCTATAAATAATACCCCCAAATTTGAGTATGTGTATATTTTAATATGATACATTAATTTATGCAAAAAAGCACTGTAATTTGGTTATAATGGTATTTCTATTATATTAACTATATATGGATAAATTATATATTATCTCTACAATAATTTATTATATTTTATTATAACAATTTATCATTAGTTTCTAATATTAACAGAATAAAATAAAAATACAAATACAAGTAAGAGACCATATGAATTAATAGAGAATACTGCATTCAACAACTAACAGTAAATGCAAATCTTATTAATTTTGGTATTTTTATATTCTAAAGTATGATAGCAGTACTCTGTGCACATAAGTTTAAACTGCTGTCAAAGTTAAAAGTCATATTATTGTGAACAGATTTTTAATTATCTTTCACATCCTCTGCTCTAAAAAATATTTAGGGATTTCTATTTAAACATACTGACATGAACACATTTACTTCTTTCTGAAAAATTACTAAGATGATTATTAAATGGCAAAATCACACACTCATAAGATCATAAAGAACAGAATGGAAAACAAGAACAAAATTTGGCATACTAGCTATGATGAAGGACCTAGAATATCACATAAATATATTTAAGTTGCATGTACAAATCTCAAAAAGAAGTCCAGTTTAGACCTAGGAATCTAGAAGACTCAAGAATGGAGACAGCTGCTACCTTTCAATAGAGGGAAACACACACATAAAAGCAGAAAAGTTGGCTGAAAGTCTTTATAAGAAGCAACCAGAATCAGAATTCTCCATGATCTCCTTTATAGACAAAAATCAGCTATTGCCATACTAAACATGGCAGTATGAGGGGAAACCTGGTGACTCTGCTATGGAAAATCTCTGGGTTTGGAGCCACCACACAGGGCTGAAGGCCAGAAGGCAGGTGGAATAGGCCTGCTCAAAGGAATCTCTCTAATACTATAAAGAGTAGGAAGAGGTTAATATATCAGAAGCGGTGAGAACCATAACACAGGGAGTTGGAAAAGAATAAGAATTTTGAAATACTAGAAAATAAGAAGAGGGAAATAAAGAACCTAGGAAAAGGAAAAGAGAAATGTTACCTACTAAGCACTCAAACACAGTCCACCTGCCTTTTGGACCCTCACGCTGGGACAGTAAGCTCTTGGCCTTCTTTAATTGATCTATACTTTCTGTATGTTCTGAAGGCTGGCTGTTTCTGTCCATATTAAAGGGCATTTCATGGGAACCTGCAGCTGAAGAGCTAGTTGACTGTGTTTCTGTACAGACAGTTCTGATAGTCAGAGGATAGATTTTTAAACACAGGTAGTCTGAATGCCCAATAATAAAATTTCAGAATCGTTTGTAAAACTGTGGTTTCAGACAGATATATATCTAGCACACTCAAGCTGTTTCTCTTTGCTTTCCTTTTTTTTTTTTTTTTTTTGAAGTAGGCTTTCTAGAGATCAAAATTTGCTTAAGCTCTCTGATTTTTCTAATTTAATTTTCTGCTGAATTAAGTCTTGGTTTAATTTCACCATTCAGAAGGTTAGATCTAACTTTGAACCTAGCTCTGTCTTTTAAATCTACAGTATATTCTTTCATTCTTCACTTAATGAAGAAAGTCACATGGCATAGATAAGACTTCAAACTAATCCTCCGAAGTGTTGGAATTAATGGAACTTATAATTGTAAAGTTTGCAGACCTCTCGTGGCATCTTCATACTGTGAACTCTGTGCAAATGAGTAGTGAACTATTTTAAATACTAAATAATAGGTCCTTCTTAATACATAGCATAATGACATTATTCCACTCAATAATAAAAAGTCATCGAGTAAAAAGACGTTCTTGAAAGTATTATTATCATACTACAAAAATGCAGAGTGAAAATCACTATTATATTTCAAAATCTAAAGAAGTATATTCTGAAAATCCTCTTGCTGTTGATATTATCAAAGGAAATGCATACTCTTTTCCAAAGTCTTTTTATTTCTTCTGTACAATTGGTTCTCAACTAGGGGTCATTTTGCTACCCAGAGGATGCTTAGCAAGGTCTAGAGTAAAGGAGGAAGGGATGCTACTACAGTGCACAGGATAGCAGTAGGTAGTCACCTGGACAAAATTAGCCACTGTTTCAGAAATCTGATTCTATGTCTTCTCTTTATTACAAGTTGTCTTTCAGTGAATAATACTACTATTGTAATATACACCAACTATAACAGCAACCTTATAATTTCGAAGAGCAAAACCTCAGAGTCAAGAGACCTATATTCTGTATGTTTCTTATAGGCCTGACACTTGACCTTGAATAAATTGTTGAATCCATTCAGGAATTGTGTTTCTTCAAGCAAACATTGTGTGGTTGAGTGTTGATTTATGTGTTTTAAGTTGGTAAAAAATTCAATGAAAGACTTCATATTGACAATCCACTAAATAAATAAATAAATAAATAAATAAATAAATAAATAAACTAAATACTTCCATGCTGGAATATGGGTTTGGTTTAGGATTCAAGAATGGTAGACCATCCAACAGCTTTATAAGAAACCCAAGGTAACTATCAAGCACAGATGAAACTCTTTGGAATATGAAGACAATTCAAGAACTTTGAGAAAGTATAATAAAAACTAAAATCTCAGAATTAATTTTAGAGAACACTTTAGCTGCTTTGTTGTTTTGATTAATAAATGGTTATACACTGAAAAATAGTGTTGAGGTCAAAGATGGACCACGTAGACAACAAAGCTATGAACTTAAAGATTTTCATTAATAGAGAGACATGTTTATACAGCATTATTTCCTTCCATGAAAATATGTGGCAAGAATTTATAAAGAAAGAAAAGAAACAACCCAAACAAGCAAGCGTGGGGTATTATTGGACAGAGCGACACTTCCCGAGGAAGGACCTTAGGCAGGACCCTCAGGACATCTCCACAAAGCCTTGTGATGTCTGTGGACAACTCCACATATATTAGACTTCTGTGACCATCACTGGGGCAAGACATGGAGGTAAAAGATGCAGGACTGTTAAACCTGATGCCGTGTAGACCTAGGCCAACGTGTGTGCTTGCAGTTAAAAACTGCAAAAAATTAAAATTAGCACAAATCTAGTTGTATAAGGATCTAAAGAAAGAAAACATTTTTGTGCAGCTGTACATGCATTTGTGTTTTAAGACAAATGGAGGAAGGTGAGAAGCAGGGGAGGAGAAGGGGACATAAAAACTATTAAGATGTATTTGTACATGTATCGATCCCTCACAATGAATGTAAACATTGTGGAATGCAAAGATATATTAATAAAGATTTAAGAAATTCCACGCCTGCCTCACAAGCACAAGGTCCTGAGTTCAATCCCTGGTACTAAAAAAAATAATAATAACAATAATTAAGAAATAAGTGAATAAATTAACGAAAGTTTTATAATATGAACCAGTAATGTGTGGCTTTGTATATATTTGTGTATAAATACAAAGTTCACCAAAAATATATATACACACTTCAGGCAAAGAAAAATAGTGTGATTTGTTTCAGCAGATTGTTTCACCCTCAGACGGAGGACCCTAGAGGATACTGTACATCGCAGCAAACCAAATATACTGCAGCACTTAGAGAAGAAATTGAAAATGTATGTACAGCAATCTAAATGACTGAGGTTACTCGGACAGCAATTTGCAGTACTAATAAATGCCTGGAAGCCAATGGCCACCACTTTGAGCACCTCTTGAAATTGTGGAAGGCAACGGTAACATATTAATCTCATGATATCTCAATAAATCTAGTATTAAAATATTTATACTAATTTTTTTATACTGAAGTGTGTATACATTCTTTGGCAGAGTCTGTATATCAAAAGTACATACACATATAATATTCAGATTTTTTATTCACGCATCAAGTCAGTAAAGCAACTTCCAGTCCTGCAAGCTCTAATCACACTATAAAAGTGTGCCAATCTTTATTTTATACTATATTCTACTGTAGTTTTTTCTACATTTAGATATGTTTAGAACACAAACATTTAGCATTGTGTTACAGTCCATTAGGATGCTCAGAATAGTAACATGCTATACAGGTTTGTAGACTGCAAGTAATACAATGTGGCACATAAACTTGGGTTATAGTTGGCTGCCCCATTGAGGCTTATGAAAGCCCACTCTAGGATATTTGCACAATGACATAAGGATGCATTGCTCAGAACAAACTACCATCAATAAGTGATGCAGGACTGTATATATATTTGTATACAAGTTTCAAAGTATATATGTATATAATATTCATATTTCTCATATTTGAAGTTATAGACATCCTAGCCCTTGCTTTTGTGAAACTTTCGTAGAAGTATATAAAATGTGGAGTAAAATCTCTTACTTGTCTGGTTCTCCTTATATTTTATAAATGTTCAAAGCCATTAAAATTATTTTTAGTTATTCCAAAATTTGCCATAAACTTTGAATCGATGTGTGTACCTTCACAGACTGGAAAAGACTCTATCTTTCCACCTCACCTTGAGTAATAGATTGCAGCCAAGGCAATGTTCTTGGAGGTTGGGAGATCAGCTCTGCCCAGCTTCCTCTCGAATACCTGCCACCCACTGTGCCAATGTCCATGCCAAACTTCTGAATAGTGAGAAAGGACCCTTGTAGGAGGGAAGAGAGAGAAGAAGGAGAGGATGTGGACGAGTATGGGGTTCTACTGTTTCATGAAACTATGTGTAATTACATGTAGCTCACACCTGCCCACTGAAAAATAATAAATCATTGCTGTTTTAGGCCATTAGATGTTTAGGGTGTTACATAATTAAAATGTAGTAATCAGCAATTTATTAACCATCAGACATTTAAGTTTTTGCCTAAATTTACTGTTATAAAATATTATTATTTCTTTTAGATTTTATTATACAGTATACATTCAACAATTCTTTAAAACTGGACCCTTTCAGCACTATCATTTTTTAATCCATCATATTCTTGATAGGCTGACCATCATATTCTATAATTCATTATATTTTGAGGTGTTATCTCTGGATTCGAGACATGAATTCTTCATACCATTGTTTTGTATGTGACATAAAAAGATTTAGATACAATAAATCAAAATCTATAAATTAAGTATGGTAATGTGGGATTAAATTATTTTAAAATTATGAAACATAAGCCTTAGTAACCTAATGATCTGTGAATTTCTAAGAGCAAATATAAAATAGGATGTTTCTTAAAATTATTTGATTACAAAACACTTTTTTTACACTAAATCCATCAAGAGGCAGTGGGGTATCAATATTAAGTGTGAGAAGAGATTATAAAAATATGTATTACTTGTTCCCAAGTAGGAGCATTTTGGGGTTGATACTGACATGGCGCTCCACGCCTTCACTAGCTGTATGTTGATTTCTCATTGCTCGGCATCATAGTTTCTTTGTTTATTAAACAGTGGTGACCAGAGCATCTAGTTTCTAGGACATCTGTGAGGATGTGAATATAGTGAATGTAAAGAGGTTCCAGCAGTGATTGGAACACAGCTCATGCTCCGTAAATGTCAGCCGTTGTTGCCAGTGGAGGCTTGTACTGGTGGTGATGGTGGTTGTGGCCATGGAAGTGTTGCCTTCCTGGGATTTTTTAACTTCCAAGTATTAAAAATGGTGTCGGCCCAGGTTTCAAATCATTTAGTAATAAATAATATAGTCTTTTATTTGGGACAACTGTGCTTATATGTGTGTTGCACACCCATCATCATGAATGATTTTGATAATGTATGACCACACCTACTGTCCTGCCTAAAACCCTTTATCTTCCGTAGAAATTCTATAGACTCTATGACATATTGCAATGTGGAAAACATATGTAGCTAACAAGGAAGAGTTAGAACCTCCAGAACAGTGGTCCGAAGCACCATTTGTTTGGAGACCATGCATTATTATGTTTATTTATATTGCAAGTTAATTGTATGAACTTTAAGCTACATGTTCCAGTGCTTAGCTCAGCTCTGAATCTACTTGACTGCACAAGGCCTCTCCTTAGCTTTCTTTCTTTATAGCTTTCCTGATGTAAATGGCCTCTTGCATGACCTATAGAAATAACATTGCATTTTAAAAAGAATATTCAAAATTCATTAAAAAGATTAAAGACCTAACTCTTGGGCTTTGACCCCATCAGAGCTGACACAGTAAGGGCTTTTTTTCCCTGAATCCTGAAGACCAAATAAGCACCTTTTCTATGACCTTGAGATACAGGCATTTTCTTACTGTGCTGTTAATAGAAAATGAGCATGAGAACTTTTAGTAATATGCATATCAAGCAAAACTTTAAAGGTAACAGGATTAAATATTGGTAACAAAATGCTCTTTATATCCAACTAACACCTGCATGAGAATGTTGCTGATAAATTGTGATGTTAATAAATCTAACCAGAAAAGATACCATGGAGAGTGAAAGAAACAAATTTAAATCTACTCCAGTTGGTATAGAAGAAAGGATAACTTTACATAGAAATGGTATGTTTAAGAAAACTGAAAGAAATGCAATACTCACATGGCAGTAGCATTTCTTTAGTCTTTATCAAAGGTTGGTAGGATTGTTTCATTTTGTAGTTTGAAACTCTTTCCACTGGAGTTTTCCAACTACCACATCACTGACACTTTGGAACAGATAGTTCTTGTTATAAGCTCTCTTCGATTGTCGATGTCAGAAGATGTTTAGCAGCAGGTGCTGCCTTTGACATAGTGAGATGGTTAGAGAGAAATCCAAAATCTGGTTGGTCTTTTCCACTTCTCAGCCTAAAGTTGCTGTGAGTTGCATTTATGTTGGGAGTCATAAAACTGATCTTTCCTTCCTTACCCCTGACATACAGCAAGAGTTTCTATCTATTTTTCTCTCTCTTTCCTTCATTACAATCTATACCCTAGTCTGAAAGCTTCATGTCTTTGCCCTCCAATTACTGTGGCACTCCTTTTCAGTCAATCTACTCTTTCATCTCATCTTATATCACTTTCCTATCAACTCTCTTAAAATTTTTATCTGGAAAATACTTAAAAACATTTCAAAATATTATTTAGCCTGTCCGCTGTTAATCTCAAACTTTTCTGAGTAGTTTTAAGGCAGTTCTGATGCACATCAGCACTACTGCAATTTAAAACAGGTAATTCCTACCTCGGTGGCTGCCCTATGCAATGTAGAACATTGAACAGTAGCCCTCACATCTACCAACTATGTACCAGAAATGTCATCAATCCAGTGTAACAAACTAAAATGGTCTCCAAATATCGGGGGAAGAGGGAAGCAAAAATCACACCTGCCTGAAAATCACTGGTCCACTTCAGTATTTCTCAAACTATTTTTAGAATTTTGTTTCTTAAACTATTTCAGATATGACACATTATACTAAACAACACTGATGCTGATTCTCACATACCAAAATGGTGGAGGAGTTGATCAGGTCTAACTGACACTTTAAAACAGAGGAGTACAGATCTAATGAATGGTGGGGTTAATGTTTGAGATATGTAGTAAGTTTAATAATATAACAACACATAGAGATTTGAGCACAGACATATGCAGAGCTTGTGTGTCTTATATCAGAGTTTTTGAGAAGAGTTGATTGTCCATGTACCTATTGATATTTTGTTGAATAACCAAAACTCTATCCGCATATAATATCTACACATATATTACTTGAATGACTGGGTGAGTGACTATGACATTTAGAAGTATTCAGCTTTGAATGCACAAAAATATGTGACCCTGAGGGACAGGGCTTTAGCTCAGTGGTTTTGCCGCCTGCTGCGCAAGTGCAAGGACCAGAGTTCGATCCCCGATACCAAAAAAAAAAAAAATGTGACCCTGAAAAGAAATAATTAGTTGAAGCTTCCGTCCATAAGAACAGAGACCATGTCTGTACATTGCCAAGCAAGAACTAAAAGGACAGTAACTGTTCAACAAATTTGTACTAAGTGAAAGAATACTATTATCAATTAAAAAATTAATGGGTGAGTGAGTGAAGGATTGATAGAGAAGGTTGCCGGAGAAGGGTGGTGACAATTCTTGCCAAGCAGCCTGCACAGAACAGACTCTTTTGTCTGTCCGCAGCATCGCACTCTCAAGATGATGTTTTGGATGAAAACATGTCAGACCTTAGTGTAAGTATGTCAGGCCTGTAAACCAAAATAGAGATAAATGGCTAAGTAAATGAGGTGGTTTGGAAATTCAATTCCAGAAAAGACTTTGCTTGTTTATCTTTGAGGGTATATATGGAAGTATCTGTGAATAAATGAGTGACGGTAGGTATTCGATCTGTACAGACACCCTACTTTCCAAAGCTTCAGAGTCGCACAGTTTAATCAAATTAGCAAGGTTATAAAAATTGTATCTGTGAAACAGCACTCAATCTTGGTTTCAAATGATTTTATGATGCCAGCTCAACAACTTGATCATATTGCTTCCCTTGTAAAATGTTAGACAGCTATCAGACTGTTTTTAATGTACCAATTTGGCCTGCATCCACTTCAGTTCTTGTATCATTCTGTCAGGACTATTTCCCCGCTGAATGTCAATGAGAGGCTCTGCTGTGATTTCTTGTTTTTAAGCCAATAGTCCATATGATCTACAAAATATGTGTTGATTGACACGAAAATTTGTTTATTTTTTTTCCAGCAGAGAGCAATTTGTTTCAAATTACAGGAATATCATACAATATACACTAAGGATGAGTCTATCCATATATATCAGATAACTATGTGAGATATGGATATATATACCCTTCCTTCCCCAGGGTACATTTGGCAATGATTAGAAACAATTTTAGTTTGCCACATTGAATTGGTGGTGTTAATACTATATGCAGAAAGAGAAAGAGAGCAAGAGAGAAGGAGAGACAGGCATTTTAATCATTTGTCACTTAATTAAATATTGTCCAAGGGAACACTACACAATATCATGGAAATGATTAGTATGGATAATTCCTATTTCATATAAGGATGGATTTTTGGACAATTTCTTATTTTTTTCCATAAGAATCATTAAAGTTTCTGAAGTAGATTTTTTAATATAAAACTTACTACATTTATTTGAAAGAAATCAATTTGTAAAATTCCAAGCCGGTAGTATTTTATAAGCTGTTATACACATTCAGAGTAAAATGATTCAGAAAAGATTACTTTTACTATCATGTTCTTCTGGTGAAATTTAAATATGATTCCACCTACACTCAGATTGAAAAAACACTTTAGTTGCATAAAGCCTGGGTCATGTATACATCCCTTGCATCTGTTCACCAAAAGATTCATGAAAGCTCATTTACTAGAAACACCCAAGGGTGGAAAAGGAAAATATTAATTCTGTGAAGCTAATGTAACCTATGATGAGTTTACACATCAATGATATACACATATAAATTTATATACAAAGCAATTTTAAAGCTTGGAATAATTGGTCACACCTGTGTCTCACGTTTGCTTTCTCCCTGGTTTAAGTACTTCTCCACTGAGGTATAAAAGATGATCTCAGTCTTTCTAGTAGAGTTAGCTGCATAAGGGAAAAGAGATATTGCATCTTTTGGTCTCCAAAGGAAGTCATTTGTTTCCTGGTATTTAGATTTGTACTTTCAGTAGTGACTAATAAGTCTTGCTGAAGAGCCATTTCTGCCTGGAGGATTAATTGTAGCTATCGTGCCCACTAAGCCATCAAAGATCCCTGCTCCTGCTGTGGGGAGACAATGGTTTCAGAGGTTTGAGTGACGTCTTCCCTGTCACAGCCCCATAAAATCCCACCTGGACAGGCAGCTGCTGCAGGGTTTTGGCAGTTTGCCTAACACTCTTCATTTCATGCTTTTGCCTTCAAACTTGCACTTGAAGTGTGAGATGAAATGCTCATTGTGAGGCGAAATGGCACACAGCTCTTGCAGGGAAAATAGACATAATTTTACAATTTTCAAGCAGTGTGGTGTGAGACACTATGCTTTATCTAAAATTCCAATACCCCAAATGTTCAGAAGGTGAACACATTTGATAACTGATTGCATGGTGGTGAAACCTGATAATATGGAAGGCAATGAAAGGATAAAACTGCCCCTTTCATGAGGTGATTCTAGCGGACAGGATACAATCTTCAGTGACGTCATGTAACATACCTTATTATTATCATTTTAAAATCTAGAAAAGTTTAAATTCTGAAATCCATTTGCTTCCTAAAACTTCAACATTAAGTCTAGGACCTATACCTTACAGAGAAAATCCTGACATCTTAAGTAACAAAGAGAAAATTTGATCTAAGTCTTGGGGCTTTTTTTATAGACATACCAGTCAATTTAAAAATGAGTATTAGGATTTTTCTGACCCTTCCAAAACTTGAACCCAGTGTTAACATCCTATAACTAGCTGACACGTTGCTTCTGGACTGAGCAGAACTGATTCATGGGTATTGCTTTTATCTGCTCAGTTAGACTTCAAAGGCACTAAAGATGAGGTTTATTGCCTTTATGCTGCTCTCACAGATCATTTCACTGAGATTTTAAAGAGGCACATGCTTTAGTCATGTGACTACAGCACTGCTTTGAAACTATGGTGATTTTATGGTCATCGTTTCAGCTTACAATGTTTAATCAATATTAACAAACAAAATATATTTTGTCTACAGTTTAGTGTAAGAAAAGACTATAGTACTACCTTTCTTACTATAAGGTATGCTGTTCTTCACATGGTATAAACACAAACTGCTTTTAAGAGAACAAAATTTTAAACGTCAGTTATTATACATGTTGCCACTGAAATATAACAGATAAATTCCTATATAATAATCAGTAGAAAATAAGTGTGTTAAGAAGTGAAAATGACTAATTTTCCCAAGCAACTGTTCAACCATGATTTCTACTGAGTTACTTTAAAGAATATTAATGCAGCTATAAACCAATTTTAGTGATTTATAATCACTAGGGGAGTCCCCAGAAATGGTCCTGAAATTAATGATCAGTTTGTACTTAAAATAACCACCTTTAGCAATGGCTTACTCTAAGTGGAACTTCCTAAAGAGTAGCACTCTGACTTAATTATGGAGACAGTTCATGTTTATTACCCTTCCGCTGCAGTGGGGAATCTTACAATGAATTAACATAAATGTGTTTCTTTTTTTTTCATGAGATACAAGACTAATGAAGCAATGTAAGACATGGAGAAAAATAGTAGCAGTTGTCAATAGAAACTAGGACATAGAACTTAACTGCTTAAGTTACTGATTATGATACTCGCTGTAAAACAATGTGTGGGATTCCTACATACTTGGTTTCAACTTTGTGTTCCTTGCCACTGATAATTTTTTGACAGTAGCATCTAAATAGGTAACCAGTAATAAATTATGTGATTTGTTAGCTATGTATTTTCATATGTGCATCTTCTTTAACAAAAATGAGATTTTGCTAGTAATTTACTTTAAAAGGTCATAGAAAACTCTCATTATAAATTCCTCAAACAAGGAAAAAGAACAATAAAATTGGAGTCATGGGAATTATGTTAATTCTTACTCTTTTATCTAGTTTACTATGACACTTAAGGCATATACCTTATCTTTTAGACACTGTTCCTTGAAGGTAGGAACTCTTACATTATATTTAACACAGGATTTATAAGATGATGAAAAGACACAGCATAGTAGTCTCTCAGTATTGCCCAGGTGTTCTGCACTGACACAGTGCTGGACACCTGCAATTTAAAAGAGAAGAAGGTGTATTTCCCTCACATTGATGTGATTCAGTCCCTGATCAGTAGCAGCCTTATGGCAGAATGTTGTGACAGAACAAAGTTCCTTAGTTCATGGTGAACAGGAATCAGAGCTTGAGGACAACCATCAGAGGAAGGTACTGGATAACAGATATGGTACCCAAGGCTGTGCCTCTGAGACACACCTGGATATACTCACAAGTGTGCTTTTCTAATCTGCTGGTGGCTCCCAGGCCAATCAAGTTGACATCCCAGCTGCACTGTAACACATCCCTAATCTGTGAGAGATATATTCCAAAGACCCCAGAGGATGCTTGAAACAGTGGATAGCACCAAATCCCTTAATTTAATGCTTTTTCCATCTTAACTAACCAGTTATCACTCACCATGGCTGTAATCTTGCATTTTGACTTGGAAAAGCAAAAACTAGCACAAATTCCTTTTTTCCTTTTTGTCAATTTCATAGACAGAAGAATCATTTTTATTGTAGATCTTAGCTCTCCTCATTATATAAAAAAATTTCATATTGTCACTTAAAGGGAGCACTTCAACTTTGCATAAATTGTTAGCATCACAACTCTTGTGCTTTAGAGCCTCCAGTAAGTATAATGACAATTACATGAACACAAGAACTGCAATACTGCAAAAGTTGATCTTATAATATCTACTAACTGAACAAAGCTAGGTAGTATATGAAGTATGGACATTCTGGACAGAAGGACGATTTGTCTTCTCAGCATGATGGAGCATGACAGTGGGAGATTTTATAATACTATTCAGCAAGGTGCACAATTTAAACTTATAAAGTGTTTAATTCTGGAATGAAAAAAAAACTTTTGAACTGCAATTGAAGATGAGTAATTAAACCATTGAAAGAAAAACATGGTGGACTACTGTACACAAAATACATCTAAGCTATCAGTAGAACTCTTGGTGTTACTGAAATTAAAAATGTAAATGATAGAGGGCTGGGGATTTAGCTCAGTGGTAGCGTGCCTGCCTGGCAAGCAAAAAGTCCTGAGTTTGATTCCCAGTACCGAAAAAAAATATAAATGATATAATTTAGACAATAACAAAGCCTGGATAAACTGTGTTCCAATAACCTAGCAATTGGGTTCTATTTTCATGCACGTTTACTATTTTCAGTTTTTCTTGCATTTTATTTGATTGAGTACTGCAATGCACTTCTTTCTCTATTACTGATTACATAAAGTCTACCAGGAGTGCTCACTTCGGCAGCACATATACTAAAGTCTACCAGGAAGGGCCAGAGATTTAGCTCAGTGGTTCCACTGCCTGCCTCTTAAGTGCAAGATACTGAGTTCAATCCCGGGTACCAAAGAAAAAATAAAAAGTCTACCAGGAAATCTGGTAATTTCAGATTTTATACGGACATGGGATCAAGGGAGTTAGAACTTTTTCAGTCAATTCTAACAAATTGATGATTAACAAGAATATTTGATGATTTTTTTCTAAATAATTATTTGCATTAATAATATTAATTATTAAACTATGATCTTTTAGCTTAATATCTTTTGAATGTGAACATTGAAATCAGCAGTATTTCCAGTACTAAACTATCAAGAGGAAAATGAAGTTAATATGAAGACTACACTCAATATGTAAATGCTGTGAATTTCTGGATTTCTTTCCTATCATCTACAGATGAAATTAATCATATAAATGCACATAATCTAGGCTTCTATTTACATGTAATGGTGCTAACCAAATTTACTGGTCTGGATTTTGAAGTCAGCAATTTCCAACTCAGTTAGAATTCTGAAAATTTATGAATCTTTGGCCTAAGATACTTTGCATTTAATTATGTCCCCACATGAAACTTATTTTAAACTGCATGTCCAGTGTTTGAAAAAATAAAATACATCAAATACATTTAAACTATATTTTTTTAAAGAAGCAATTTCTGGTACCTCCAGGAAATTTTAGTGTCCTGAGACAAATACGTGAGTTATCAAATACTATCCTAATTTCCTTTATTCAAATATCAAAAAATAATATTATCAAAAAAAATCAAATATCAAAAAAGAAATATTAAAAGAAAAACTATGTACAATTGATAAAGTCCAGAATCAAATATGAAAAAACGGGTTCATTTTCCTTCATTTTTCGCTAAAGCTCCCAAACCCTGCCAGGATGAGAGCATCATTTATTTTCTTTTTTTTTTAATACCTGTTTCTTTTCTCTTCTAGATTATCTACAAGTAATAACAGCTTCCTTCCAATGATGCATAGCAATATGAAATTAGTGTTCACAAACAATAATTCCTAATGTGTATACCCTGATGAAAATCTAAGTAGTAAAGAGAATTACAGAATGATAATCAGTGAGAAATATGAGTTCCATATGTGATCATATATAACTATTTGACAACAACCAACTCCATAGGGTACATTTGAAATCTTTAAACATAAGGCAAACATTACAAAAGTTTCAGAAATTCCATCTTAGTGGGATAAGTACATTAAAAAAATCTTAGAATATATCTTAAAATGCCATTTCCTTCTTTACAGTGAACACATATGCCTCACTAGATGAAATGGTTACAAGTGACCTCCTTTTCTAAATTAGAGGAAGCTAAGTATAAACTACACTCAGGCAAGAGGCAAAAATATTGCAACAATCCACACACATGTACACACACACACACATACACTCACACACACAACATGACACAAGGTATCAGTCCTTCCTCTCCCTGTGTAACACATGATTTAGTGACAAGTTTGTTACAAGATCTTTTCTGCCTCCTTTGAGGTAAATGTGTGCAAAGCTGGAAGACAGATTCCCAACCCTAAATTTATTGGGTTATCTGGCTGAGACACTTAGACATTGTAGTTCAAAAGACTTAAAGGAACTATCTCTGGTGCTGGCTCAATACACATCACTGCTGTGGGCCACTCTGCATGTAAGAATGCTCTTGGATTATCCTGAACGTGTAGACAGGAAGCCGCTGCTGCACAGCATTTAAATCAGCTAGAACTATCTTTAGCTTCAGCAAGAACAGGTCGTGCTTTTGCCACTTTGAGGCATGAAAATGTTTAAAACTGTGTGACGAGAATTTTTATACCAAAGGACATGTAGGGCGAGGTACAGCCAGATAAAACTGTTGTAATATAGATCCCTAGATGATGTAGCATACACATGCAAAACACAAATAGTGCTTTTTTATACAAACATGAATAGTGCTTTTTTAAAACAAATTTTATATTAAGATTGAAATAAGGGTACTGGCATCCATAAATTGCTGTCTCAGACTATATTTTGAAACTTTTCTTTTAGTAAGTATGTCATAAAAACAAAGATATAGCCTTTAGATGGCAAATGTATAGTCATTAATAATTATGTTTAATCCAAAATACCTCTCTTAATTAACATATAAAGTGATGTGTAAATCATTCCTTTATGTGTTACTTATAAATAAATGGGATGGGAAATACAAATATATACATTATGTTTCGCTTATTTTCTGGCACAAGAACTTAGATATAATTCCTAAAGTACAACAGGAAATTACCAGGGAAAATTATCTGAAAAATGTTTGTTGGAGAAAAATATTACAGAATATTCATTTTTATAAGTTAAATACTAACGTCAGTCAAACTCTGTTTAGATCTGTTGTCAGAAAAGTATGAATTTACTGCTTTGCTCAAAATATTCATGTTATTCAACTCACAATAAATAAAATGAAGAGTATTAATGAGGACAGAGTATGAAAACAACACCAGCTGTCAGTCAAATGAAGAGAAAATGAAAATGTTGTAAAAACTCCCAAATCATTTTCTTGCTTAAATTTCTATGAAAGAATAAAAAATTAGTCAGATTTCCATATACACATTTAAATTTAGATAATGTTGCATGGGGACGGAGATTTAGCTCACTGGTTCCACCACCTGCCTTGCCAAGTGCAAGGTCCCGAGTTCGATCTCCTGTACCAAAAAAAAAAAAAAAAGTTGCATAATAGCCTAACTGTAAAATGTTGTGAGACCTGGAGACCTTGATTGCACGGCTGGAGTAAAGATTGTTCTTTTAGATTGATGTGAGTGTTATACCTTACTCCACTATAAACCACAGAGCACATACATTAGGCAATGTCTGTAACAATCCAGCATCTTAAGTGAGTAAAGTGTGTGACTTCGTCACAATCAAAAAGGAAGACGATGCAGTGCTCTGGCCTACAAGAGATAAGGAACTGAGATCTTTACATGCACAGTTATTTAATGATACACTGAAAGATATCTGCACAGTACATCAAAGTGCATGTATTGGGCCAGGGATTTAACTCAATGGCAACCCGCCTGGTTCGCAAGCACAAGGTCCTAATTTCAATCCCCGATTCAGAAAAAACAAACAAATAAACAAACAAAAACCCCCCAAAACCCCAGATCTCCAAAGTGAATGTATTCTCTATGGCTGTACCTATCTTTACTGCTTATATATTTGACAAAGCAACAAAAGGCAAGTTTATCTCACTCTGATTTCAAGCAAGTACAAAACTAATTTATTTAAAATTTTATACATAACATGTATAAAAATTAAAGCATAGATCTATTTGGAAAATGGGACTGCAAAGTGCCTTGGATGGTGATACATTTTAAGGCAACTGTTACATTTTAAATTATAGTGACTTGTTTTAAGGATGTATGCCCTTCATGGAATTGTTTATAGAACATATCCTGACAACAGAGCATCCTAAGGAAAGTTTATTTCAGAAAAGCTATTGGAATTAAAAAGTCAAACAAAACAAATTAATGCTACAAAAGTGAATGAGGATCTTGTAGCCACTTTCTTGCTATAGGGACAAAGACCTGACACATGCAAGGAAAATGAGGAGAGGTTTATTTTGGCTCACAGTTTCAGAGGATTCAGTCAATGGTTGGCTGGCTACAAGGAGGAAGGAAATGTCATTGCAGATGAAAGCCATTCACTGCATGGCAGCCAGGAAGCAGAGAGAGAGGGGAGGAGCTGGAGACAAGAATAAACTTTCCAAGTCATGATCCTGTCACCCATCAAGGGTCCACCTCCAAAAATGAGACTTTGGGGGAATGCTTTGCACCTAAACCTTGGCAGGGGAGTCAAAATGAAAATGATTTGTAAAAGTTACCTAGTGAATATCTAGTTGGTTATTTTCTCGATCTCTTCATATAGAAAATTAGATGTCTTTCATATTACATATAGTCTACACATTTGATGACATTGAAACACATTGGGAAGTATCTCTTAAACAGTGAATAAATACTTTCTCAGTGACTGGCAGATGATTCAGAATGCACAGTATAAAAGTGTTCATTAGCTCTCATTTCTTTTTCTCATCAATGAATTATGGAATTATTTACAGGGAATATTATAAGGCATCATATTATCATATATTCTAAACTATACCAGTGTTTTGATTTGATAATCTTAGTAAATAATTCTCTTTTCTATTCATATTATATTCCTAAATTGAGATAAACAATTTTAAAATAGTGATATATTTCAGAGCTAATAATATAGCCTATCTGGGAATAAAAAATATAAAATTCATTTTTATAAATCACACACCAATTAATATATCAAATTGTGTTCAGTTCCTTCTGGCAGGTGGATAATTAACACCAATTACAGTTTATTTAACTCTAAAGGCATTATGAGAATTTATAGAAACAAAGGTTTAATTAACAAAGTGAAGGATTGTAATGCCAAATAATGTGATGATTAAAATTCAGCCTCTTTACACCATTTTTTTTTATCCTGCAAACCTTTTCTTCAACTCTGTCATTAACCTTACATGGGGTAGGTATTACAGGCAAATAACTATGTTATATCCACGGGATTAAAAATAGTTTATTTTGATTGTTCTGCCAACCAGTTTGCATAATTAATTTGATCTGAGATTTGAACTTCCATTGAATCTGTTTAATGAATAACAGAACACTTCTGGATCATACTTATTGAAATAATCTATCCAAAGGGGCCATTTATTATTTTTCTTTGAACCTGTCATTCACTATTTTTCAATAATAACCTTCTAGCCTTCAGTTACATACAAAACTGTATCACTTAACAAAAAATGTGCTTGCATGGATGTTCTTGTTAACACAATTTAAACTGCTTATTTGTGCATATCTGTTGTCCTCATTTTTGTTTCTGCCACCAAAAAGCAATAAATGAAATGGAGAACGTCCAGACCAAACATCTCCTATAATGCTTTTGCAAATCCCTTCCTATATTTTGTCTGGTGTGAATAATCTAAATATTTACAGTGGATTCCTATGTATCTAGATATATTATCACAACGATATATTCAATGCTTTCTAAGTCTAAAACTTCTAGGAAGATAGAGAAATGTCAGTCTTTTTTTCTCATTAAAAGAAGTAAAATATCTTAAGAGTTTGATGAACTAAGTTATGCTTTTGGGATGTCGTTGCTTCATATCCTGTTTGCCATTTATGTACATCACATGATTCCACTTCCTCAAAAAATGTATGGTTCTTGTATATCTGTGTGTATCTGACCTAATCGGGATGGAGTGGAACCATTAAGATGCAAGAGAGAGTGGTTAAACATCCTAGATTCCTTATCTCTCAAGTGAGAAAATTCTGAGGCATGCTCCACAATTTATCTTAGAAGATTCCTGTGGGACTAAACAGTCTCTCATCATAGTAATTTGTTCAGAAATGCATCTATGTCATCAACCTCCCTGTCCTCTCTCTCTCTCTTTATTTCTCCAGTGATGCTGGGCATTGTTTCACCTCAAAATAATTACTTCACTTCCCATCCCTGTCTTGAGATTTTATATTTAGGAACAAAAATATAGACAACTGGAAATTCAGTCTCTATTCTAGGTAATTATTTTTGATGATGGAATAAAATAGTTTGCTTTCCTATCACGAGACCTTCTAACAGTGTTAGATACAGTGTTTCAAATCTGAATTCATGTCCATTACAAACCAGACACTAAACTAATAGTTGGTATGAACTATTCATGCCTCAAGAAAGCTGATTTGTTTGTTTTGAAGTTAACTGATTTCTATAAGGTTATGAAAAAATGGAACTTTCTAAAACACCTTTATATTTCATAGAATTGCAGTATTCTTATCAGTGTCACGATAATCTGCAGACCAGAAATCTATTGTGTTGATTCCTTAGTTAATATTAAATATTACCTTCACATGTACCAACTTCACAAGAGAAACTCCACCATTATGGACTATTAACATGCACTAATAAAATATAATAAAATTACTTTAAAATTTAAAAATAAGTATACCTCAACAATCTCCATCTTGTAGCAACGTGTGAACATAGTTTAACAGTAATTATTTTCCAAAACACCTTCCAACATGAGCCTCAAATGTGCATTTCTTATACAGAACTCACGAGAGTGCTTTGTGTACTGGCTCTACTTCGTTGTCTCACTCAATTCCAATCCTAAATGGATTTAAATTTAACCACTTCACTGAAATTTCCTTCTAAATCATTCACCCAGAAACTTTTCTTACCCAATGTGCAGTCACAACTCAGTCTTCCAGCTTTCTCAGCAACATTTTGCACATTTAGCTATTGCTGCCTGAAGAGCTTTGCCCCATGGAATTCATGCATCCCTCTCTCCTTGTTTCAATTGCAGCTCAGGTGAAATTTCTTTTCGTTGTTTTTCCCTCACTTAAATACTATATAGGGAAATATTCTAGAACTTGGATTATAGTCCTCTCTTCTACCACCTGATACAATAATGTCATTTCTATCTTGAGTACTGATCTCACTTAGGGATGTCTGGCTGGCATTTTTCATTGTCAACTTGACAAATCTGAATGTCTGGTAAATACTTAATCTTCATATGTCTGACTTTGAAATCCTATTTTCTAGTGGAAACCTATCCATCTTATGACATTCTCATAAATTCCACTTAACTCTCCATTCAAACCTTCAGGACATTCAGTTTATTCTAATACCAAAATATCTACAGAATGTTCTAAGTAATAATTCTGATACTATAACTGGAGTCCAAATGACAATTTGATTTTGTCTATACAAGGCAACTTTGTTTTGCTGGTATCATCCCAACCCTATAGACGGTCACTTATCTAGCATGCAGAGTGGTCATTTAACTGCTTAAATCTGTTCATAAAATACCATGCTTACAGTATAAATTGGTTTTAATTGCAATTGAAATAGCATCTAACTTCCTCATAATGGTGCATGAAGCTCAAATATGGGCTCTGTCTCTTCTCTGCTTCCTAGTCTCATCACCCTGACCACTCTGAGTTGAGTCTATGCCATAACCACACCCACCTGCCTCTGGGCTTCTTTTCTTCCTCTTGGGCTAGGCTGTATTGTGTCTGTTTTAGACTTTCTAGGCTGCCATAATAGGATTTCACAGACCTAGTGGCTTGAACAACAGATATTTATTTTCTTGTAGTTTTAGAGACTGAATGTCTAAGATCAGTGTCCCAGCAAGGGTAGATTGCATTTTAAAATTTAATTTAAATTTTATTAGCCCATGTGTGCTGTGTATAACGATTATATTCATTGTGAAGAGTAGGTACATGTGCATGCCTTCCCTTAATTTATTTAATCCCTTTCTACTCCCTTTCTTCTCCCTCCTTCTGTCTTCAGAACTATCTCCCATTTATGGAAACCTATCACCTTTTTTCCTACAAAGAAAATGGTAGATTCTTGTGAAGCTTCTCTTCCTGGTTGCAGACAACCATCTTTCCCAGTCTTCTCGTGCCTTCCCTCCAGGCATGCTCAGAGAGATCTCTGAAGCCTCTTCCTCTTCTTTTAAAGACACCTTTCTTATTGGATTAGGATCTCGCTCTTAGGGTCCTAATTTAAACTCACCTCCTTAAAGTTCCTATTTTCAAATAAAATTCACTTTGTGATTTAGGATTTCAACATATGAATTAAGCTATATGAAAGGACATAGTCCATAATAATGTCTAATTCTAACAAATTGTGCTATACCATGGATGCCAAGTGTGACTTAGTCCTGGGAAACTGTACAGTGGGTTGAAGCTAAAAGACAAATCAATCTTATGGGGTTGTTGCAATATTGTTTCATAGTTTCTTGTGTGTATCATGAAATAGTTGTAAAAAGACAAATCATACTTGCTTTACCAGTTCTTAAATCCATTATCAGCAGAAGTAAAGAAAATAGTAACTTGGTTCTATGCACTGTTCTACAATCTTCAGTGAATTTTCCACTGTAATCCTCACATTGATTGAAAGAAGACCTCTTATTACTCTTAGTAGTGTGAAAATGAAGATGTCAAGCCTCTCTACAACTTTGTGGTATTTTTCAACAACTCCATGCCTGTGTGTTGCACACCAAACTTTTATTAACTCTCTTGTAACAATTTAAGGGTAGTTCTTCCAGAATCTTCACAAAGGATGTTCCAGTTACAAGGGTCATTACATTAGGAAAAGCCCAAAGTTTGACAAACCCATTAATCCAGTGGCAATTTCTTAATCAGTGGCCATATTCCCCAAATCAAAAATATGTGACACCATTCTTACAGACCTAGATAATTAAAGTTCCAATGTTCACACAAAAGGGCAAATTATAACAAATAAATTTTAAAAATTAGATTATATGTAAAATAACAACTATGCAAAGTAGGGATCAACTGATAAAGACTTTAATTCGTTTGAGGTTAAAGATATATTTTCCAAAATTATTGTCAAAATGTTAAATATCCACAGGGTAGATATGATAGTTTGTTTGCCTTTATATCACAATTTAAGTATTATTTCTACTAAATCTTTTCATAATTTCTTTTGGTAGCCCTTTGGAAATCTTTCTTAAAAATGTAAGAAACTGGGCCAGGTATTTAGCTCAGTAGTTCTGATACCTCCCTTGCAAGCAAAAGGTCCTAAGTTCTATCCCCTGTACAAAAAAAAAAAAAAAAAAGAAAGGAAGGAAGAAAAGAATGGGTGAAAAGGAAGGCTAAATCTTTTCATAATTTCTTTTGGTAGCCCTTTGGAAATCTTTCTTAAAAATGTAAGAACCTGGGCCAGGTATTTAGCTCAGTAGTTCTGATACCTCCCTTGCAAGCAAAAGGTCCTAAGTTCTATCCCCTGTACAAAA